>JBAMNC010000633.1:0-60000 GCA_037902135.1 Cetoscarus ocellatus | reverse complement strand
TGGTCAACAACGTATAATATCCCAGCAGGCTGTAGATGTAGGTCAAATATGATCAACTGGTGTTTTATCACCCTCTCTTCTGAGGCTGCAGCAGTGCAAAATAAACTTGCTAATATGATGCTCAAAATGAATCCAAAGTGGATCCATTTTTTATCTAAAGGTTACTGCTTTAATTTTGTTCCAAGCTTCTTAATGTCCCCAACTGTGCAGAAGACATTTACAGACTTCCTGTCATCAGTCACGAAGGAAACATGTTGCATAGTGTTCATTAAAAACACTCCTCCAGTGTGTACAGAATAAATGTAACACAGATTTTCTGCTTTTTGACAAATGATGGTGAACACTTCATGGTGTTTTAACATCTCACACAAATGTAAAGTGATGGCTGAAGCTGTGAGATTGATTTTTCATAAGCAGCAGTCAGCATAAGTGAAGCTCTGCAGTCATCCTCTGGGGCTGCTGCGGTGGGAGCGGGTGACACAGGAAACTTTTCTGGATCTCCCGGGGTTTTATCAGAGCAGTCCTCTGGGCCGCCGCAGGCTCCTCTCTATCTGAGGATCGTCTCTGGTGCTGCAGAGCCCCTCTGAGGCTTTAAGTCTTATCACAGTGAAATACATTAAAGACAAGATTAATAATAAGAGAGTGAACAGAAAAGTCCTCAGACAAATCCCAGATGTCTGAAATCACCGATGGGGATGGAAATGTGGATGAAGGCTAAAACAGAGGGCTGGAAATTTAAATACAATTTGGATTTTTGGTTACATAAATGTCCCTTAAGTTTAAGGCTTTTTAAGAATGAGTTAGAGGAAAGTTTGTGAATGGAGAAAGCCCTTTCATGTTAACTTTTCTTTATTCAGCTGAAAATTGAGGCGACATTCTTGGAGCAAAATCTCATATAGGATCCATTCCACAACACAAGTTAGTGCACTGAAGGTTTGCCCAGTTCTTTTGTCTTTTCTGAAGAACGTTGTCAATTTACTGAGGAAAAACAAACTATGAATTTGAAGTGCCCAAAGTATAAGAAGAAAAAAACGCACCAGGAACAACAGGACCCTAAAAATGTAATGTTCAATGTTTGACTTATCAAGGAAACCCAACCAGGGAACCTTAATCCTTGGCGAGAGGACAGAGAACAGCATCATGACTCCATGACACCATTTTCCAAACCGCCTTCTACATACTGCTAACAAACGCTGTATTGATTACAGTATTTACTATGAGTATATTGAATGACTGTTAATTCACTGACTTTTGTGTTTTGTTTGTTTTCTTATTTTATTAAGTATGCTGGACCCTGCCAAGTGGGTTCTTCTTCTTCTTTGATTTCTACCAAGAGGCAACTATTGTATTAGGTGTATTACTGCCACCAACTGTGCTGAAGTTTGGGCCAGAGACACTATTTCTACAAGACAAAAAGATGTCTATAAACAATCCACTTTCTATTAATAATCTAAATAAGGCTGTGTCTCCAATCCAACAACTTTGATGATTACTGATTCTGTTCTTGGAAATAAAACTAATAGCTCAGCTAAAAGCTAGCATTGCTAAATTAGCATCCATGTATGGACTAAAAAAAAAATCTCACAAATTATTTATTTTGATGTCACGGGTAATATTCTGTTAGTATGAATTGTAAGTCTTTGATTTATATTTCAACTTTTCTATCCGTATTTTATATTTTCTACGTATCATTTTAGTCTTCCATATAAATCTCTGACACAGAAGCAGCACACTGTTGTTTAAAGTCACAGGTGTCCATTCAAGGGCTCGACTGACCACATGCAGGACCTATGAGCATGTCGGAGCAGATATAGCTGATAGAATTCTTCAACTCTTTGTCAGTCACTCTTTGTCTGAGCCTGGCTGTCATAAACATTCCAGATAATTTCCCCCTCATGTCTTGATACTTTATTTCCTGCATTTGATCACATCAAGTACTATCACATTCACATTACAAATGTTTATTGTCTATGTAATAATACAAAAATGTACAATTGCAAAGATTTGCTTTGCTTTACTGTTCTATAAATATATGAAGGAATTAATGCTAATGCAACTAGTGAGTCTGTTGGCATGGAAAAACCATGCACTGTAAAAAGCCTGTCAATGGTATTGTAACTGTAACTTAATTTTTAAAGTATATTTACTTCCAATAAATTAGTTTCCTTTTCTTTCCCTTTTTTTAAGTAATACGTACATAAAAAGTGTGATCATTTCAGTAACTAATTTTTTTTCTATTATTCCAATGAACTTGCCAAAAATTTTGTTTGAACCAAACTCAAAATTCCCATTTAATTGCTTTTACTGAAAGAGTCACGCCCACATGGAGCAGCAGTCAATGCAGTTTGGACATTTCTTCCTCCATTTTCAAACATCGCAGCGGAGATACACAGAGTCTGTGAAAGACAACACTTATCTGGGCAATATCTAAGTACTTTGAGTTATGTTTAAAGTAAGACTGGAACAAAATGAGCAGAAATTTTGTGCACTAGCAAACGCTAGCAAAAGCATCGCCCTGTTTCTTCCCTGTGTTTCATCCGCCTGGCGCCATGATCTTGGAAGTAGCTAACATTAACGTTACACGTTTTCTTGTTTTCTCTGAGACTTTTTCTAACCACAAATGTCATACAGATAGTATTATATGAGTCCCCCGATATATTGCGCTGGCGCATTTTCTCTGTGACGGCGCGCCAAGCCTGGTTTTATGGCAGAGTTAGCGCCGCATTAATGGCCCGGGGTGATGGAGGTTCGTGGCTTTGCCCGCGGGCTTCATGTCCACCCCTCGGCTCTGCTGCACCGAAGACATAACATAGGTAACAGCTGAACCCTTCCCATGCTCCCGGGTGGATTACCAGACGCTCAGGACTAGTTCATTAGCATTACAGTAGCATCCCCAGCTCAGTAGCTGTGTAAACTCGGTAACATGCAGGGTTGATGCTCATCGCTCTCTGTCAAAGTCTAACCCTTCGCCTCATTCGGATACATGAAGTATTCCCTATATCTGACTGACGTTTAAGCATTTAGGGGTTATGCATTTAGGTATTTTGTTCAATTCAATATACTTTCACTTCTGTGAGGAAAATGTGTCTTTCTCATTCTTGTCCATTTTTCAGTAAACACTGATCTCCGTTACATACACAACAGTGTGTAAGATCATGAAATATTTAAAGGATGCAGTTGTTTATTTTACTCATACAGTCAGGTCTGTGAGGTTGCACAAAGTCATTAAAGTGTACTGGTTTAGTGACAACAAAACACAAGGGCTAATCATATAATTATTTCAGGGATTGCTATTTGAAATGATTTATTGTGCAAAATGTGTGGCTGTTTCACTTATTGTTACACTATTCCGTAAAAGTGCTTCATGAAATTCTTTTTTAGTATGTGAGGTAAATTCAGTAGCACACATAAGAGAAGTTAAAGCATTAACTGTGCCAGTAACATGAATGGAAATCAACAACTGTTTGTTTTCTTAGTTATGTTAAAGGTACTGTATATTATTCAGTGGAGGCAAAGGTGAAATTATTTATTCATTCATTCATTCATGTGATCATCTTCCATGATGCCAATACCTAATTGGTACTTAAATTTGGCTCTGTTGGAAACAATAATGTTTATCTTAAATCTGCGGTACAAAATCAAAAGATGTCTCAACTGGATCACTGTTACGGCCCTGGCCGTATATTGTTACATATATGCGTGTGTGAGTGTCTGAGAGTGCGTGTGGAGTGAGAGCTCTTCTCCCCAGGAGGATCTTTGAGGCAGTACTCAGGTGGCCGGGCTTGATTGGCTGAGGTGTTGGATCGGCTGAGGGAGAAGCGGCCCTGCTATTGGCCCAAGAAGAACGGCTTCAAATTCAAATGGCCTCAGTCAGGAGATGGAAGTCGACGTCCCTTCTGACAGCAGCAGCACCACGTCACTGTCGGCCTCCAAATGTGTTTTTGCCAATTGTGTAATAATTTTAGTTAGTATAGTTCTCGGATATTTTCTTTGTATTTAGACAGCTCGCTCTAGTTTTGGGTAACTCTTTAGTTTGTGTGCCAGCCTTCGCGGCCTTTTGTTTTTGTACCCTTTTTTTTTGGCTTAAGATCTCGGCTTTTTAAGTTTGTTTTTTTGTACATACCTTTTTGCCTTTGGCTTGTTTTTTTGTTTGTTTGTTGTAAATAAATTGTGAGAAATTTGATCATTGTTCGGGTTAATTGAGATTTGGAGACCGAGAGTGATTTTCTTTTTTCCCTTTTCCCTTCCAAATATGTTAGGCACCTTCCCCCTAGACGGGTGCGTAACATAATTTTGGGGGCTCGTCCTATTGTTGTTGTATTGTGCCTTCGGTGAGTATTTCATTTTTTTTCTCCCTACATGGTCTTGGTTGGCATTGTTTTTTCACTCTAAAAAAATTACAAAAATGTTTGATTTAGATGAGTTTGCACAACATCCCTCGCTTGAGAAACTGGATCGGTGCACCAAGGCTGATTTGTGGCTGATCGCAAACTTTTTTAATATCTCTGTGCCCTTAAATGCCCGTAAGGCAGAGATTAAAAAATGTTTGTCCCAAAAATTAATGGAGGAGGGCAGAGTGTTTTCCAAACTGTTCAGCGCTCCTGAGAGTGTGTGAGGGGACGTGGGAGCGGAGGCTGCCACGGCCGCACAGCAGGCTAAAGGCTGCAGGCTGCTGCAGCCACCGAGCCGAGCGCTGTCACCCAAGCTGGGGTAAAAACGGAGGATCTGAGGCTGACACTCCGGTCGAGAGAGGTGGAGCTCGAGACAAAAGCTCGTGAGGTTGAGCTCATGCACCTCAGAATCCGAGCTTTGGAGCTGGAGAGGTCTCCACGAGTGTCCACCCCGGTCAGTCTGAATCCTTCCACCTCTGCCTCCGATCAATTTGATGTAAGCAGGCATATTGCTTTGGTGCCAACATTTAGAGAATCAGAAGTTGATTCGTACTTTAACGCTTTCGAGCGCATTGCGGCAACTCTCCGTTGGCCTAAGGAGGTGTGGAGTTTGCTGCTTCAGTGCAAACTGGTAGGGAAAGCGCAGGAAGTTTGTGCAAGCTTATCTATTGATGAGAGTCTTGATTTTGATATTGTGAAAGCCACTGTGTTAAGGGCTTATGAATTGGTGCCTGAGGCTTACCGCCAAAAATTTCGATCTCTGGAGAAATCTGCCAACCAAACACGTGGAGTTTGCGCGAGAAAAAACTGTGCTTTTTGATAAATGGTGTTCGGCGAGCAAAGTGACAAATTTCGCACAGCTCCGTGAACTGTTCCTGTTGGAAGAATTCAAAACATGTCTTCAAGAAAAAATTGTTGTTTATCTGAACGAACAAAAAGTTGATTCTCTGTCTAAAGCTGCTGTGCTCGCTGACGAATTTGTGTTAACACACCGCGTTGTGTTTCCGACAGTGCGCCGTGAGATCCCCGCTGGTAGTGCGGGTAAATCTCAGCACGCTTCTCCTAAATCTCCTCCGCGGCCAAACCCCGTGTCCGTGGAGAGGCGTGACTGTTTTTATTGCCACGAGCCTGGGCACCTGATTTCGAAATGCCCAGCACTGCAGCGCAAAGAACAAAACCAATCTGTGAAAAAACCTAAAAGTGTGGGTTTTGTTCAGCCTGCTCCTGCTCTGTCACCTGTCAGCGCAGGTGAGCTCACTGAGAGTCAGGTGGATGAGGCTTATCGCCCGTTCATTCTCAGAGGCTCAGTCTCTCTGACGGGGGAGGAAAAGGGTCAGGTTCCAATCACCATTTTGCGCGACACAGGGGCGACACAGTCCCTCATTTTGGACAATGTTTTGCCTTTTTCTGATGACTCGTTTTGTGGTTCCGATGCCCTCCTCTGGGGAGTTAAAATGAGCGTGCTAAGAGCACCGCTGCACGCTCTGTTTCTGCGTTCACCTCTCGTCTCCAGCCAGGTAAAAATTGGCATTCGTTCTTGTTTACCGGTGAGCGGTGTTGCGCTCATTTTGGGCAATGATCTTGTGGGAAATAGAGTTTTTCCGACCCCTGAAGTGATTGATGATCCTATTGTGGATATGCCTATTTCTACCCCTGCTGCTGTCAGACCGTCCTCTGTTTTTCCGGCTTGTGCCGTCACCCGCGCTCAGGCGCGTAAATATGCTGATGTCATGGATTTGTCTGATTCATTCATGTTCTGTGATGACAACACTGTAAAAAGTGAAAATCAAGTGACACAATCTGAAAAATGTGTGACTGAAAACCTGCTGCCTACTGATGCAAACTTGTCTTTTGATGTCAATAGGGCTGAGTTCATCCTCGCACAGCAGACCGACTCATCTCTGGTAAGCTGCCTTTCATCTGCTGCCAGCACAAGCGCTGACTGCCTCTCTGTGTACAGCATTGATAATGATGTATTAATGCGCACCTACTCCCCTTCGTCTGGTGATTTAGGTTGGAACTGGTTTCAGCAATTAGTTGTGCCACAAAAATTTCGCCCACAAGTCCTCAGCCTTGCGCATGACAGTTTCTCTGGTCATTTAGGAATTAAAAAGACTTACCACCGCATCCTGCGTTACTTCTTTTGGCCAGGTTTAAAAAGTGATGTGTCCAAATTTTGTCGTTCATGCCATGTCTGCCAAGTAAGCGGTAAACCAAATCAAGTAATTCCTCCCGCTCCGTTGCATCCAATCCCCGCGATCGGAGAGCCATTTGATCACATAATCCTCGACTGCGTCGGTCCGCTTCCCAAAACAAAATCAGGATATCAGTACCTGTTAACTCTGATGTGCGCTGCAACCAGGTATCCAGAGGCAATCCCGATGCACACACTTAAAGCCAAAGCTGTAGTGAAAGCCCTGGTAAACTTCTCCACATTCGGCCTGCCAAAGTCCATTCAAACGGACCAAGGTTCCAACTTTATGTCCAAAATCTTCGCTCAGGTATTATCCACATTGTCCATTAAGCACCATAAATTGAGTCCGTATCGTCCTCATTCTCAAGGCGCTCTCGAGCGTTTTCATCAAACCCTAGATGGGTGCGTAACAATCACATCATTAAAATTTTATACTTTTATTCTTTCATCAATCAATAAGACAGGTTGTCTCAATTATTGTGATGTGTTTTTTATGTCTTTCAGGGGAAAAATGGAAGCGACTGAGGAAAAGGGACCATCGTGCCTGTCGAGGATTAAGTCTCTTGGCAGACTTCAGGCAAGCTAGGTTCTTATGATCAGTCCAAATAATAAAAGGAATTTCCGTACCTTCCAGCCAGTGTCTCCACTCTTGAAGAGCCCCCACCACCGCTAGCAGCTCCCTGTTGCCCACGTCGTAATTTTGTTCTGCAGGAGAAAGACGGTGTGAAAAAGAAGCGCAGGGATGGAGCTTTTGGGTCTGGGGGTCCCGTTGCGAGAGGATGGCACCTATGCCTGACTCAGAGGCGTCCACCTCCACCACAAACTGACGAGTGGGGTCCGGATGCAGGAGCAGAGGAGCAGATGAGAACAGTCCCTTGAGTGTTAAAAAGGCCTTCTCGGCCTCTTCTGACCAGACAAAGGGGAGTTTGATAGATGTGAGTTTGGTGAGAGGGGCTGCCACCTTGCTGTAGTCTCTGATGAACCTCCGGTAAAAGTTAGCGAACCCCAGGAACCGCTGCAGCTCTTTACGGGAGGTAGGTGTGGGCCAGTCAACTACTGCCCGGATCTTGCCAGGGTCCGGACGCAACTGTCCAGCCTCCACGATGTAGCCCAAAAAACTCACTGATCTGGTGTGGAATTCACACTTCTCGGGCTTGACGAACAGACGATTTTCCAGGAGACGTTGAAGCACCAGGCGAACGTGTTGATGATGTTCCTTGAGGTTTCTGGAGAAGATGAGAATATCATCGAGGTATATGAACACGAAGCGGTGGAGCATGTCCCTGAAGATGTCTGTCATGAACGTCTGGAAAACTGCGGGGGCATTGGTGAGGCCAAAAGGCATGACCAGATATTCGAAATGGCCCAGGGGGGTGTTGAAAGCAGTCTTCCATTCGTCTCCTTCCTTGATCCTGATGAGATGATAAGCGTTTCTTAAATCTAATTTTGTGAAGAATTGAGCTTGGGAAAGAGGATCAAAGGAGGGGTCGATTAACGGAAGGGGGGATTTGTCTTTTACTGTGATATCATTTAATCCTTGAAAATCTATGCAGGGCCTAAGGGACGCGTCCTTCTTCTCGACAAAGAAAAACCCTGCACCGATAGGAGATGAGGAGGGACGAATGAGACCTGCAGCTAAAGACTCAGTGATATATGTTTCCATAGCCTCTTTCTCAGGACGGGAAAGGTTGTAAAGCCTACTGGAGGGTAGGGGGGGCGCCGTCATATGGTCTATGAGGGGGTAACTCACGGGCCAAATCTTTGCTAAACACCGGAGCTAAATCATGATAAATGGGGGGTACTAGTGATAAATCCGGAGCAAGAGGCGGTGACTTAACCAGGACAGAGGACTGGGGTGAGGCTGAACGCAAACAGTTAGAGTAGCAATACGCACTCCAACTGACAATAGAGAGAGTGGCCCAATTGATGTGGGGACTGTGAACCTGAAACCAAGGGAGCCCTAGAATGAGTGGGGAGTGCGGTGAGGGAATGACAAAAAAGGTGATGGTTTCAGAATGATTACCGGAAAGCAGGAGAGTGATGGGGTGGTGCAGCAGGTAACATTGGCTATAACACGTCCATCTAACGCATTAACTCTCTTGGGATGAGGGAGTGTGGTAACAGGGATGTTATGAATTTTAACAAAATCCTCATCAATAAAATTATCATCAGCACCAGAATCAAGGAATAGGGAGACTTGGACGGAGTTTTGGGACCACTTAAGCTGAGCTGGAAAACTGGATCTGGAGGAAGAGCTGGGGGAAGAGGAGGTCCGACTCACCACTACGCTCTTCTCTAGAGGTGAGTCCGGTCTTTTGGTTGATTAGGGCAGTTGGGCAGGGTGTGATCCTCTCCTCCACAGTAAAGACAGCGGTGTTCGGCTTGACGCCTTTGGCGCTCCCTGTGGCTGAGTCGGGTTTTGCCCAGTTGCATGGGCTCCTCCACGGCAGCAGGGGGAGTTGTTGGAGGCAGAGCAGGAAGGGTGGAAGCAGGAAGTGGTGACGACCGCTCGCAGCCAGGAGAGGGAGCCACACGGCGGGTCTTAAAAAACTTCTCTCTACTCCTCTCCCTCAAACGATTGTCTAACCTGATACACAAAGAATAAAGCTCACGAAGACTGTGGGGATCATCCCGGGTTGCCAATTCATCCTTTAATTCTTCTGATAACCCGTTGATAAAGAGAGCCTTGAGAGCCTGATCATCCCACCCACACTGCTTAGCCAAAATTTGAAAGTCCACTGAATAGTCAGCTACAGATTGAGACCCTTGTCTTAAAGCTAACAACCTCTTGGAAGCCACCTGTCCTTGAATGGGATGATCGAAAACTTGTCTTAACTGAGCAGAGAATAAATCAAAAGAGGAAAGTATGTCAGACTCTCCTTCCCATAATGCAGTAGCACCATTTAGCTGCCCTGCCCCGAAGTAAGTTAACCACGTAAGCAACCTTAGCTTCATCGGTGGAGTAACTGGAAGGCTGAATCTTAAACACTAAATGGCAGTTAAACAAAAAACGGCTACAAGAGCCAAAATCACAAGAATAAACCTCCGGGGGGCAAACAAATGGTTCCTTAATAGGACTGGAAACGTGAGGGAGAGGAGCAGAGGAAGACGATGGAGGTGAACTCACCGTGTGGCTCCTTCCAGCAGCCGAAGACAGGCCACTGAGCTGATTGGTAATCAGGAGCACCTGACGTGTGAGTTCCTCCAGAGATCCGGCTACTTCTCTTAGCATGTTTTCATGTTGACCCAGGAGTGTTCCTTGGGTTTGGATTGCCTCCTTGAGTTGCTCCACTTTGGCTGGTTCCATCGTTGGCAGGAGTATTTCTGTCAGGATATGACCAGGAGTTGTATTGTTGGACCCAAAAGCTCAAAGAAGCAAGCAGGAGGAGTTTTAACAGGGTTTATTGAGAGCAGGCTCCAGAGTTCAACACAGGTAAGTGAAACAGTGAGATAAAGGCTGCGGTGGTGAGGGCTCGTGGAGACCTGGAAAAGAGGGAGCAGAGAGAGATGGTTAGTATTCTGGAGATCAAAAAACACGAGAAGCAAACAGGCCTCGAAAGGCATAAGAGCGCCCCTGGACGGGGTGAGACAAGCAATCAGCCTGAGCAGCAAATGCTGAGAGGAATTGAGATGAGGATAGCACAAACCGAGGTGAAGCGTGCAATACTCCCGCGAAGAAGACATCTCAGGAGCTGTCTTATGTAGGGAGGATTGATGAGGTGAGATAGGAAGCAGGTGTGCAGCTGCCGAGCGGAGGACTCCGCCCATGCAGGAGAAAGTTGAGGGAATCCGTGAGGGAGGGGGAGAGCAGACTGCTGAGGATTCACTGAATCCTCACAGAGCCTTGCCTTGTTATGAGGTTATTTTGTTCTTTGTGTTCAAAAATGTTGGACTCATTTCTGAGACTGATGAGTATGGAAGTTTTACTGTGAATGTTTCTTACAGAGCTGCATAAGCTAGGAACAGAGGTTTTCTGGTGTTAATTGTTCCTATGTACACACCTACAGACACACAGGTGAAGGTTTTAGTTTTAGTGTGTGAAGGGGCTGCTGCACTTTGTAAGGTCAGGACGGAGGTTCTTTGGTGTACAGGTTCTAAGTTAGATACACTAATAAAAGTGTTGGTACCTTTCCATTTAAGAGAGAAAAACTCACTCAAGTCACTGAAATAACTCAAAACATACAAAGTTACAATATAAATTGATATTTACTAAAATTTATCAAACAAAAATCAGTCTTGCATTTGAATTTTGTTTTAAACAGAGCCATTACAAATAATAATAATTAAAAAAAACTGAATGGAACTGGCTTGGACAAAAATGATGGTAACGATGGTACCCCTTCTGATGAGACCTCTGCACCTGTCCACAGCTAGTGGGCCAAAATAGCTGTGGACGGGTGCAGAGGTCTCATTGGAAGTTACAGAAATCACTTAATTGCCTCAAAACTTTGAGCAACGTAGTATTTTTAGGGGTACCATCATTTTTGTCCAAGCCTCTTTCATTTATTTTTCATTTTCTTTTACATTGCTTTGCTGAAACCAAAATTCACATGCAATACTAATTTTTACTTGTTACATTTCAATAATTTTTTATACATTGTAACTTTTGTCAGTTTCAAGTTATTTCACTGACCTATATGTGATTTTCTTTCTTAAACGGAAGGTACCAACTATTTGATCTGTCTGTGTTAACACTTAAAGATGTACAAGTAAAGATTCTGGTGTGTGTGAAGGTGAGCTGCATTTTAGGAGTTCTGGAATGTCAGCTGTTTGTGAATTATCACCTGTTTTTGTCTTAAAAGGAAAGTTTAACTCAAGTATACTGCAAAAGCATTAATATGTCTTTAAATAAATGTTTGATAATAAAAAAAAGACAGCTTTTTCCTCTAATTTAAAAAAAAAATGTGTATTAATGGAAAATCATCATTTGATGCAGATCAGATTTAAAACAGAGGAAGGAAAAATTTGGAAAAACTTAATAATATTGAGTACATGGATTTACAAATAGATACTTTTTCATTTTAATGTTACTAATTTAAATTAAGTTAAATGTATTTAGTGTCTTACCTTTTTGAAAATGGTCCAACTCAATCTTTTGCCTTTTTTCTTTAATTGTACTTAATTTTGTTACTTAGAGTAAAATAGGTATTTTTGAGTTGACCCAAATCAAAATTCAGAGAAGTTCGCTAAACTACTAAAAAATACTTGGAAAATGTTGCCTCAATTTTTTTGAGTTTAATTTAAGTAACAGTTTTTACAGTGTGGACTGCAAAAGAATTGGACGAAGATGTGACATCGGACCTTTGATTGTCAATGGAGCCTTTTAACTTTTGTTCAACCTCCTTATAGACAGATAATAAATCCTCAGTAAAAGAAAAATGGGTGTGATATAAAAAACAAACAAACAAACAAAAAAAATCTGCCCCCTCAGAGTGAGAGCACATAGATGTGTTATAGTTTCAGACTGAAGCCGTTTTCTGAACCAGGCTGCAAAGATGCCTATTAAGGCTGTAAAAAATCGTATTTTCCCTACATTTAATCATTAAGGTGTCAGGTTACTGCAGCCAGCCTCAAGTGGACACTCGAGGTACTACAGGTTTTGGCACTTCCAAATAGGCCTCCATTTTAGTAAGGAAGAGTGAGTTTTTTTTAAGGCTCAGCCTTCAGTTGTATCCTGGATCTTTGTCATGGCCTGATCATTAAGGATATGGGTGTGACAGTATGATTGCATGAGCCACTGTTAAAAAAAATAAAAACAAACAAAAAGGCACCCTCAGTGGAAACACACAAGTGGAGACAGTGTGCAGGAAAGTAAAACAAATAAAAGACATCAAGGCTCTGCTGGAACAAAACAAGTGCACATAAATTGCATATAATCCGATAAAGTATCATGCCCTTCGTCTGGAAGGACTGGGCGTCGTGCTCAACACATAACAACTAAATATGAGGAGACGCACACACGCAGACATCCAGCCATCTCCTATTCAGTGGCACACACACACACACACAGAGCCTCCATGATCATGTTTCATGGTAACAGAAGCTTGTAAAATGATGGAGTTTGTTTGTGAGGAACCATAAAATGCTTGCGATGTAAGAAATGTTTGCTCTTGATTTCATGTTGACCTGCTCAGTGAAAGTGTTGTACTGATCTTAGCTATTATTACGAGCCTTTTGTAACGCATGTCCTTTCGGCTCCAAACAAGGATGTTACTTTAAAATCTGAAGATGATGCTCGGGCCTGGGAGGGGAGAAGAGACAGGATGAATGGCTGAAGTTGGAGGAAAGTTGAGGGTACTAGACCAAAGCACACTGAATACAGGAGCGGGCTGAATTTGCATTAACTATAACTACCTTAAAATTCTGATTTCCAGGAGGGACTTTTGTATCTATTTGTCATTTCTCTGACACATGGCCTGAAGCTTTTGAAGATATGCATCTCTGTGTCAGTGATCATAAGCTGAGAACATCACTATGAAGCAGAGAAAACAAGATACAAAGGCTAAGAGGCATCACTTATAACAATAGTCATTACACTGACATGATGCACAAGTGCTGGAAGTATGCATGAGCCAATGCCCCAACTCTTTTCTCCATAAAGTGGTGCAGGGACAACCAATTTTTGTAACCAAATCTGGGAATAAGCCTCCCACTGGTTCCCTTGAGGGCGGCACAGTGGTGCAGCAGGTAGTGCGCGTGCCTCACAGCAGGAAGGTTTCAGTCAGGGCCTTTCTGTGTGGAGTTTGCATGTTCTCACCATGCATGGGTGGGTTCTCTCAGGGCACTCCAGCTTCCTCCCACGGACCAAAGACTTGCTCATTAGGTTGATTACTGACGCCATATTGCCCTTATGTATGAGTATGAGCATGAATGGTTGTCTCTCTCTCTATGTGGCCCTGTGATTGCCCGGCGACTGGTTCAGGGTGTACCCTGGCTCTCATCCAATGTCAGCTGGGATAGGCTCCAGCCCTTGCGACCACAAAAAGAATAAGCGGTATAGATAATGGATGGATGGACTGATGGTTCTCCTTACAAAAGTCTTTGGGATAATTTTTTGTTGCTTTTGTATTTTATAATTATTAGTAAATAGCTCTGTGGTGCAAAAAAGCTCACATGACTAAGACAACATGATGATAAACATCACGCAAACAAACACAACTTTCATGATTATGAAAGGGTTAATGTAATTGGTCAGAGTAAAATATAATGTCAGGCTACAGAAAGGCACACGAGTGAGTCCAAAAAAGCAGAAGTGCGTGCGATTTTAACTTATAATCTGAAATAATAAACTGCATCTGACACTTGCATTTAAAAGCATTGTGTGTTTTAAGGGACTGTTGCTACCAAGATGCTAAAATGGACTAAAAGAATTGCATGAAACCTGAATGCAAGCATTTCTTTTAAATGAATAGTAACTCCTACACCATTGTCACAGCCACGACCAGGTCACTTTATTAAGAGGAAGTTCTTAAACAACACGTTACAATGTGACGTTATATGTTGTAAATCACAATAAACAAGACATGCAAGTTTCTCATTTTTTGTTTGCCACAGACCTCATTATCAGCAGTGATCCAAGAAGGCAGTGACAAGTCCCATAGGCTTTTAGTTAAGAGAACCAGTGTGATGCTAACTCTTTCTCTAAGAGCCTGCATTTGAAGTAATGTGTTGGGACCAGCAGCATAGACTCAGGCCTGTATGCCTTTCCAAAAGTCTGAGCTTATGTTATTTTTGAGAGAGGAGAGAACAAAGAACAATACGGGTCTGTCCACACAGAGATGAACTCAGGCATGTCTGAAAACGTATTTAATTGTATAGACATTTCGTTCACATGAATATGACATTTTGGGTGCTTGGGTTTCCATGTTTCCACAACAAATACGAATTGCTTCAGCCCCACCTCAAGCTGCATGTGTGAACCCTGACAACAACAGAAACAATGGCGGGAGAGAGTGTTGCGTTCGTGCTGCAGAAGCTCCTGAGCTTGTTTTGGCTTTAACAGCAAAATCTTCTGCTCCTCTACGAACACTGTGAGCCACAACAGGACACAGAAAACAGCAGATGCCAGTGTTTGTTGACATTTCTCATGATGTATGCACAAGCTCCATGTCTTCTCTGGTTTTGGTGTATGTCTGCAGCAGTTACAGCGCCACTTACAGGCCTGACATATCTACTACAGCAATTTCAGTGTTTCAGTGTAGACAAGCACATTTACTGAAACGATGCCGTCCCTACAGAGAATGTTCTCAAAAAATATATATTTTCATCTCAGTGTAGACAAGGCCTAATACTCAAAGGACTGAAACATCCAGCACTCACAGGGAACACCCAACACTTATCTGTAAGACTAGGAGTACCCTCTGTCTTTGGAGGAGACCCCAGGGGATCCCACAGAAGTCCCAATGACACTGAGTTTAAAAGCCTCTCAGCCCATTGCCCTTTACCACTTATATACTGACAAGACGATGTTTTAGAGACCAACTCTGTTGTTTTTCGGAAGTCAGTTTGCCAAGACGTTACCCTTCAACTTTGGTTTTATGCAACTCTGTCTCTGGTTTTTAGGAAGTCAGTTTGCCAAGAGATTACATCCAACCCTTCTCCTCTTCAAATTGGACAAAACAATTTACAAGTGGCCATAGTCTTAGATTTTAGGAGGTGGTTTTAAAACCACAGCGTTGTTTCACTGGTGTTAGACTGCTGCATCCTATTCATTCTTATCATCAGCTTAAAACGATCGGCAAATCAGTGGGTTTTATTTTGTCTGTACAATAACAAGCCTTTACTGTCAGAAAGACCAGTGTGATGGCTGAGAATCAAAGTTTAGCTGCTGGCTTCCTGGTGTTCAAGTTTGGTTGCTGCTTTTGCTTTGTTCTTAACCATCATCTTAGCAGGACGTATGCTGAAGCATGTCAGAGCAGCCATCTTGTTTAGTTTCTCTTTAGTCAGCTCTTTCTCCCTCTAACACACACACACATACACAGACACACAAACACACATGCACACTGCTTTGTTTGTTTGCTTGGTTTTTGCTTCTAGTCGAGTTTTATAAGAGGTATTTATTTGACCATGTGTCACTGATTGCAATTGATGCTGCTTTTGGAAAAGAGTGTATAATAATTTAAAGAGAAGTCTTTTGTGTTTATTGTGCACATGCACTGTAAAAATTGCTGGTTGTGAGGGTCAGGGTACAGATTCACACTTTGCTAATCCATTAATGTACCAATTTTATTAACATTCATATAACTGAAATTAGACTTTTATTTTGTGAGACTGAATAGTTATTATTATTTTTTTGGCCTACTTGGCTAGTGCTAGAAATAGGTGGTGTATTTGGGTCCATAACTTTTAACATAAGTATTAATACTTAGAGTCTCAAATAGTAATATGTAATAAATAACAAAATTGTGTGTAATAAACCCCAACAAAGGCCAGAACATTAAGAGAGCTTAAAAACTGGTTGTAGACATGCATAAAATTCAGCCATAAGAAAAAAACAAACATAAACAAACAAACAAAAAAAACAAAACAAAACTGTACACCAATTTTTCCGATTATGGTGTAATATCTGGTTTCAAACAGATACACGATAAATAGTATACTACTAAAGTAGTATGTTTTATACTAACATAGTTTCCAAATCCACATTAAATTCTTTTAGTTACCACGTTATTCACTCACCCTGAGAGGCACAGCACTTTTCCAGCATTTCTTCTGATCATTTATTTCCAGACAAGGTCAAGTGGGTGAAGATGTACTCCCATTAATTATCTCTATAAATGATGCATGAGAAGAGATCAATCAATCTATTTAATTTAACACAGTGGAGCAATTAGAAAAAAATAGACATTAAAAGCAGCTGCATACTGTCATGAACACTCAAAATACACATCATGATAAAATGTCATAGTTAAAAAAGTAATTAGCTTGACATGTTGTATGAAAGCATCACATTAGCTACAGATTTTGGTAGAAGTGAAATATTCATCATCCAGCTGTGCTCTGGAGATTTTAAATATACTGTTTTCTCATTTTAACATCATGTATCCTGTTCCTCAGCTTCAGACACTCAAAAGAGGTAAAGGTTTGTTGAATATTCATATTTGACACCATTTTTATGTGTACAGGGAAAAGTTACACATTTACTTTTTCTTAGACCAGTTAGGTAAATTCCATTTTAGCTGGAATTTATTTTCCAGAAATATTTAATGACATGAGTACGCATAGGTTCTTTGAAGGGGACTTTCTAAAAGCACTCTTTTTGTAGCAATATATTGAGTATCACTGAGTCACATTCCTGAACATTTTTTTTTAATGGTTAATGGATTTAAGCTTATAAAGTGTTTTTTTATGGGGCTGTCCACACCGAGATGAATTCAGGCGTATCCTCAAGTTTTTGATTGTATAGGCATTTCGTCCACATGGATACGGTGTTTCGGGTGCCTGGAAATGTATCCCAGAGTGGATACATCTGAAAATGTTGGCTTAGCGTATCTGTTGTTTTAAAGTTGATGTCTCTGAGGCACTTGTGGAACAGTCTACTAGGGCGTTCTGTCAATAATCAATGGGTTGCATGTTTGAACCCTGCTCTAGCTGTCACATGGCAATGCATCCTTGGGCAAGACTCTTAACCCCAAGTTGCTCCCACTGCTGTGTTAGTGGCATATAAATGGGTATGCAAGGGCGTGAATGTTTTAGCTGATACTGATGGACAACTTGACATAGAAACTCCAACCATCAGTGAGTGAATGGGTGTGAATGGGTAGATATGACCTGTGGTGTAAAGCTGCTTTGAGACGTCAAGAGACCAGAAAAGAACCAAAAAGTCCATTTTTAGCATTTGATTTTCTTTAAAATAACATTTTCATAACACCAGCTGAGGATCCTCATTGCCTACAGTGAACATGACAAATAGCAATATGGAAAATGTGCAACTTTTAACCCTTGCACTGTATTAGCTTACTCTATACACGTTCTACGCTAGGAGCATTTAAACCAGCCAGGCCTTAAATCAGCTGAAAATTACACTAAAAACAATTGTCTATCATGCATTTTTTTTCCTTATCTCTTGGTTACCTTGTCAGGCTTCATTATCCATGAAAATATTGGTTTAATATCTTTTGTTGTGGGCCTTTGGGTGTTTCTATGTCTGTATACCCCTTAATTTCATTAAAAATAATGTAAAATGAACTTCAAGAGAATCATATAAATAAATAAGAGGTTGTATTGTTACCTCACTATTACTAGGGGGTGTTAGAACAAATATTGTAGCAGTATATGTATATACACTTTTCCATTCTAATATTATTAACTATAGTAACATCTATGGTGTGAAGGGTCAACTTCGACCCATATATATTTACTTAAAGAAAAAGGCAAAACAGTATTTTTTAGCAAGAGAACTTTATGAACATGAATATGTGTGAACATTTATGAACATTTATCTGTTTACCTTCACAGAAGCACCATGATTTCAGTTTTGGCTCTAATTATTGCTTTATAATCTTATTTTTATAACTGGGTCAGAACACAGATGACACTATTTCAACAGAGCACTTATAATTTATTGTTTTTTATTTTTTCTATTCTTTTTTTTGTAGTTTAGATAGAGGTTCCTGACAGAGTCAAAAAAGCCTTGATGCAATAAACAAATATCAAGTGGTTCTTTTATGCATTTAAAACTAAAACGGGTCAGTACTGACCCCAACACAGGAGGAAGGTTAAGCTGAACGAAGTATATAACTGCTTACTTTTCACTGACTGCTGTTTTTAACCTCTTTTCCTTCTGGCAGGCATTCCAGTCACTGGTGCTGACTATGACCCCACATGCATAGACTCGATACAACCAGTGCGTATGAGGGTTTAAGTGTTCGATTTTTGAGTCTGATATGAATCGATTTGTCCCAAACCTTTAATGCCCACTATGACTCAGGGATGCACTCATAAGAAAGGTAACCTGACTCAACAGATGGACCATCCAATATATATTTCAGTAGTCCATCTGGGAAAGAGCACATAGAAAGTGTTTGGAGACGGGCAGACCCTCTCAGAAGCATATCCGGCAGGTGATTGGACAACCATTTTGTTAATCACAGGCCAATCAGATAATGAAATAGGTGGGAGCTACTGCGCTACAGAACAAGAGACACTTCTTAAAACAAATTCTCATCAAACATGTCGAACGTGGAGTGACAATGTCCTTACCATAGAGAAGTTTATAGTGTTGGTATTTGTTTTTTATTTAAAAATGAAATGTGGTCTAGATTTGATAAAACTGCTACTGAAGCTGTTAGCTAATATCTGTATGTCAAGTCACTTCCTGTTGTCATCTTGCTCATAGCTCTCCACCTTTGGGCCGCTAACAAATGTGGATTGGAGCTTGGCAAGATGGATCTGCCTGATTACAGACATTTAATCAGGCTGATCCAGCTGCTGCGCAAGGTTATACGAAAGGAACTGCACTATTAAATAATCTGATTTTCTACCAATCACACCACCAGATAAAGCACCTAAGCTCTTGATGCACCATTTGTTACTCACCCAAAAGTGTATACTTTAGGGAGGCACATAACACAAGGCATTACTACTAAATTTTTAGGGACTTCCACAGTTCTCAAAAATGGAAAAATCATGCTCTGCCAGCATCTGTCATCCAGCCGTCAGATTAAATCATATGGATGGTTTCATTTCTAGAAAGAGTAGGCACATTCAGACACTGTCTAAAGTGGAGTGACAATATCCTTACCATAGAGAAGTTTATAGTGTTGGTATTTGTTTTATAATTAATAAAGAACTGGTCTAGATTTGATAAAACTACTACTGAAAGCTGTTAGCTAATCTCTGTATGTGAAGTCACTTCCTGTTGTCGTCTTGCTCATAGCTCTGACCTCTTCCTGCTCTATAGGACTGAGCCATCCCGCTTTGGGCAGCTAACAAATGTAGATTGGAGCTTGGCAAGATGGATCTGCCTGATTACAGACATTTAATCAGGCTGATCCAGATGCTGGGCAAGCTTATACGAAAGGAACTGCACTATTAAATAATCTGATTTTCTACCAATCACACCACCAGATAAAGCACCCAAGCTCCACTTGTTCTCTTACCCACCAAAAAGTGTATACTTGAGGGAGGCACGTAACACAAGGCATTACTTCTAATTTTTTAGGGGCCTCCTCAGTTCTCAAAAATGGAAAAATCATGCTCTGCCAGCATCTGTCATCCAGCCGTCAGATTGAATCATATGGATGGTTACATTTCTAGAAAGAGTAAACAGACTGGAGTCTTTCATTTACTTAAAATAACAGTATCCAGGATTCCTGTCAGGATCCTGTTTATTCTGGACTCACAGCTGCTCACTGACCTGCTGCAGGGTCTCCACACACTCCTAAGCTTTGACCTAATGAAAACGTACAGTGAACACACTCCTTAATACTGATGAATGGACCATGTCAGCGCTGTGTTTTTCTGTCCAGCTCTGAATCTCCCAGCGTTCCTCGGCCTTGTGGCATCTCCTCATGAATAAATTGTGACACTGCATCCTGCTCACAGAGTGGCTTTTCTTGTTACCGAGGTGGAGGAGACTAAAATTTTCATGACTGGTAAATTATTCACGCCACCGTTAAATTACGAAAAACATGGCCATCCGGAAAAATCTAATCTTTAACAATGGAAAGATCTGTTGGTGGAACTCAAAGGAATATGAAAATGTCAGAATTATCATAATTTAGGGTTTGAGTTGGAGGACTGCTCTGTAATTTTCTTTTACACTACAGCACAGGAGGATGGCTGCTTTAAATACTGTTTCTGTTGTGGTTGCAATCTGAAGGTCTCCATTTTACTCCTCAAAAAGGAGAGAAGGAGGACTGTAAAAGGAACACTGGGACACTGAAATACAGGTCATAACACCAGCTGTTACAGAGGCTGAAGAAGCAGATGGCAGCGTAACCTGACAACAAAGCAACAGGTGAATCAACTTCCTGAAACACTGTAACAGCATAAGAGTATCTGCTGCAGTTCAAACTGAGCATCAGAATGGAGATGAAAGGATGGGGGTGGTTTGAGTAGCTTGTAACATAGGCTACGTTTACATGCAGTCATTAAACCTTCATAACCGGAATATTAGCTATAACCCAGTTGCGTGCAGCCATGTGAACACCAAAAAACCTTTTTAAAAAACGTAATATGCTATATTATAACCCGAATATTGACTGCATATAAACGTAGCCATAGTTTGTTGGTGCCAGACTGTTGATCTATCATGACTTTCATGCACAAGAGACTCTAAGGTTTGCAGAGTGGTTCAAGGTAATTGTAACTTCGCTTGTTACAAATATACAAATATATGCGGAAGACAATTTCTGGATGCTCAACATGTCTTGGTACAGGTGGGCTACAGCAGCCGATTACCACACCGGGTGTCACTTCAATCAGCTAAGAGCAAGAAACTAAGGCTAGTTATTTTTACCAGTGTTCATTTTGTTGACTAATTATTTTTGTCTTAGTTTTCGTCAACAACCTTTTTTCCCCTGATAAAAACTAGACAGTAACCAATAAAAACAAGTGCACATGGACAAACACTAAAACTAAACTAACTGACATTTTCATCAACAAATAAAAACTAGACGAAAATGTTTGACAGAGAATTAATCCAATCAGACCTAATTTCATCATGTAGAAAGTAGAGACAAGTTAGGAATATATCCAATCACAGCTACTTTGGTTGTGTTGAAAGGTTGGATGAGTTAAGAGGGACATCCAATCACAGCTGCCTTAGCTTCATTGTGGCTGAATAAGTAGGGGAGCGATCCAATCAGAGCTACTCTCTTTATGAACTGATATATTCATGTAGGTTCACTGTTTGCTGACAATTCTGGTATTGTAACTGAGATGCTCTGCCAGGTAGCCTAAATAAAGGTGACTGCATTTCACACCAAAGTTAAATTTGTTTCTGTTAAATTATACATTCAAACTTTACTAGCATTCAGTAAAGAGTTACTAGATGTTTCATTCATGTCCAAGTGTAAAACATGACTTCAGAAATTCAAGGAAACAAAATATGCCTTACACTTTACACTTCATGTTGTGAATTGTCATCAACTTAAACTAGACTAAACGTAAAACAATTTAAATGACTAAATTGTGACTAAAAGTAAAAGATACTTAAGGCAAAAGACTATAACTAAAACTAAGTTAAAATTATTGTCAAAATTAACACCGCTCTGTTGGCGTCTTTAGCTACCGACCTTCAGCAGGCACTTGAGTGTTTTGCAGCTGGGATGAAGGTCAGCACCTCCAAGTCTGAGGCCATGGTTCTCTCCTTCTGGGTGAGGAGCAAGTCTTTAGCCCAAGTGAAGGAGTTTAAGTATCTAAGGGTCTTGTTCACGAGTGAGGATAAAATAGACCAAGAGAAGGATAAATAGATTGGTGCAGCATCTGCAGTGTTGCAGACTCTGCCCCAAACAGTTGTGGTAAAGAGGGAGTAAAGCTGCAAGGCAAAGCTCTCTGTCTACCGTTCCATCTTCGTTCCAACCCTCACTATGGTCATGAGCTCTGGGTAATGACTGAAAGAATGTGATCACGGAAACAGTAGTTGAAATGAGGTTCCTCAGGAGGGTGGCTGGGCTCAGGCTTAGAGACAGGAAGAGGAGCTCAGACATCCAGAGGGAACTCAAAGTAGAGCTGCTGCTCCTTCACATTGAAAGGAGTCAGTCAAGGGGCTTTGGGGATCTAATTGGGATGCCTCCTGGTTGCCCTTCCTGTGGAGGTTTTCCACTTAAATTGGAGGAGACCCTGGGGAGGACCTAGAACCCACTGGAGGGATTATATATCCCATAAGGCCTGGGCCTTGGAAATCTCCCAGGAGGAACTCGGAATTGTGGCAGGGGAGAGGGAACTCTGGGCTGAACTGCTTGGCCTGCTGCCCCTGCAACCCTGCCCTGGATGAGCAATAGAGATGGATGGATGGAAAGTTTGATCAGATGTACCTACAGACCATTTTATAATGTTAACATGTTACCATTAGGTAATGTCATCAGGAGGTAGGACATCACTTTTCTGATGACTCATACCTTGCTGATGGCAACCAGCATTAAATCGTCATATCTCCTGATAGCACAGGGCCAAATGATTCTCTTTTTCACTGTATTTTAGATTTCCTGGATGACAGACGACTTTTTGAGACAAATAAGAGAAAAATACTTCAGGTTATAGTCATCAGTACAAGTCCACAGAGAGAAAAACTGAATAAGAAACTCCAAACACTGACTTTTATTCCCTGCCAACAAGATAAAAAATATAGGTGGGATATTTGATACAGACCTTATTTTTGAACCACATTTTGGAGTTATTACCAAAAAAAGCTTTTTTTTAATTTAAGGAACATCTCCAGAGCGTGCCAGTTTCTCTCTCCATTCAGTGCAGAGACTCTAACCTCTGCTTTTATTATCTGTAGAACTGGTTATTATAATGTTCTTCTTTCTGGTCCTCCTAAAAAGAATGTTTCCTAGTCTCAGCTGCTTAGAAAACGTAGGCGCAAGGATGCTAACAAAGACCAGAAAGAGCCCACATTACACCGATTTTAAAGTCTGCTTTGGCTACCTGTATCCGTTTGGTAATAGAGTAGAGACTCTGTCATTGGTTTTTAAAGATCATACTGGTCTTGCTCCTGATTGGCTTTTACCCTGTGAACCCATTAGAACCCTCAGGTTTTCAGGCAGTGGTCCTTTAATTGTGCCCGAGGTACAAACAAACACATGCGGCTCTTATCTGAGGAATGGTTTGCCTGAAGACCTGAGAGCAGCACCTACTGTTTGTATTTTTAAAAGCACATACAAGAGCTCCCTTTTAGTCTGGCTTTAAACTGCTTTCCATTTCATTACCCTTTCAAAGACTTTGTGTGCATATGAATGTTGAATGGAGTTGGGATTTTGCATTTTTATCTACTATAGTCTTACACTTATCTGCTTGTTTTTTTAATGCAAAACACTATGTGCTATAATATATCGTCCACCAAGGAAGTTATGTTTTTGCCAGGGTCTGTTTGTTTGTTTGTCTGTTGGCAAGATTACTCAAAAACTACTGGATGGATTTACACGAAAATTTTGTCAGAGGTGTGGTTTGGTCCAAGGAAAAAGCCGTTACAATTTGGTGCTGATTTGCATATTTGTCTGGATGCAAGAAAATTCCCACAATTTTCGAAAAATCCCATAACTTAACATTGGGCTGTATTTAAAAAATCATATCTCTGATATCACTTTATTGATTCGCCTCAAAATTAAAGGATAATATATATAATATGTCTTGATCACCAAGGTAAATTTTATCTGGATCAGATCCAAGTCTGAAGTCCGAAAAAATCTTTGAAGTGTCTAACGGCAAATCCCATTCATTTCTCCTCGGCTGCTTTGAGGGTTTTGCCTCCTGTATGTCATTCAGGGAATTGTAGTTTATTTGCAAACTGACGTCAACATTTTTCAAGCTTATGTCACTACATTGCCCAGCTTTCCTTGCAATGCAAGCAGAGGAGTTCTCCACATGGACAGACATGAGTGGAGACTCTGCCGTCCAAATGGAGTGGAAAAAACACTGCCATAACTAAGCTGCTTGGTGGAAGTCTGCACTTTCGGACTGCTTTTCTAGTTTTGTATGAAAAGTGCTTTACAAAAAAGTTTCATTGACTGATTAATAGAATCTTCAGTCATCATTGAGTGAATATGAGAATGAATGGGTAGATTTGACCTTTCATTTCCCTATACACACCACTGTGGGGTTAAGCAGTGGGGTTAAGTACCTTTCCCAAGGACCCCTCTACATGTAACAAGTGCTGTCCGCGTTCACACTGAACACAACTTAGGCAACTGAGATCACATCGCCCACCCAACTCATGTCTCCTGTCCATAGCTCATTTTGTCACCAACATGTTGCTCAGTGGCGTCACATCCACTCGAGGTGGACCAAAGCCTTTCAAATGTTGTGTAGTCTAGCCTCCTGCCACCAGTTTGGGTTGTAGCTGGGATCTTTGTTCCTGCCATCCAGCCTGTTGTTGCATTATGAGCCAGAAACATGCAACCAGGCATTGGGAGCAGTTTGGGAGTATTTTTTTTTACCATAAAATAAATCTGCTTTTAGGCTGCTTTATATGGCACTTGTGTATTGACCAGCAAAATGTAACCATATTCCACATGGGTTTGTAGAAGTTGATCTGTTAGGAGGACCACAGGCTGATGGTGCTAACACTGCTAATGTTAGCAGTGCTCTGCGTTAGCATGTGTTGTGATATTTGGCCAAATTCAAGCCACAATTCTCTCCCTTTTGATTCACTTGCTGTCTTTGGATCTGGTTTAGTTCAGATTGCTTTTACACCCACAGGGAAACAAACTCTGGTCCATTTGGAAGTGAACCAAGACCCCTGTTTTTTGGTCTGGGACCAGAGGTCATGTGAGCTTTCACACCGGCCCAAATGAACTGAACTTTCCAAAAAGCAAACCACTTTGTTTGGACTGGACCAAACGTGTTTGGTGTGAAGTATCCTCAATTGCCTTTGGGTGTCAGTGTAAAGTGCGTTCACACCGGATGGGACTGATGCCACCTGGGTGACCACTTTTCATGCAAAGACAATGTACAGCCGTGATGGGGTGTGGCCAGCCCTCATGTGGACGGTGACTTAATCACAATACTGGGTCAGTTTGGACGTGTGACCAGGTCTTGTCACTTGGTCTCCAAAGTTGAAAAATTTGAACTCTTCAGGCTACGTCATGTTTGGCTGTATTACAACACCAAATCAGTATTGTAGTTATGAATGAAGCCAAGCCCCGCTTGCTAGTCTAGCTATTGCAGATAATGTGTATGGGTGTGGGTGTGTGTGTGTGTGCGTGCATACGTGTGTGGACTTCCTCACACTGTAAGATACTGACTTCCTATAGACACTGTATGAGATGAGGGTATTCTGTACGTTAATTGCAAACATTTCCTGGGGACCGCCAGGAACTCCCTGAAGGACCCGTGGTGGTCCCCAGACCCTATGTTGAGAACTACTGCTATAGACTATAATAGGCTAATAATACTATAGGCTATAAATATGCCAATTACTCTTTCTGTAATCTCTCCAATCCCTAACCTCTCTCTTTCCTTTCTTCTGTACTCTTCCAGCAGTTCTGGTTCATTGTAAATCTTCTGTCTGAATGCTAATGCTTTCTTTTTGTCACTTGCTGACAGTCTGCAATCAAACAGGACATAAAGCAAAATCTCATAGCTACAACACATAAGATATATATATATATATATATATATATATATATATATATATATATATATATATATATATATATATATATATATATATATATGTATGTATATATATGTAAGCAATTTGCAATCATTGAGCAGAAAGAAGGCTCACCAGTGAGCAGCTGAAAGTGATTTCTTTCATGAACTATGAATACAAAGATGTTTTTAGCGCTTGCAATACTTTTGCAATACTTTGCTCACATATATATGTATACATAAATACGACTCATACGACAGTCATAATACAGTTATAACACAACTGTAACACGGTTGTAACACAGTTAAAACAGTACAATAACATAACAATAAAATATAATTTAGATTAATAATTCATAATATATGTTTTAGTGTATATGTAATATACTAGACTTCTCATTACCGAAACAGAAGTTCTCTCTACTGCAACTGGCCTTCAATTGTTGTGGTAAGAGAGAACTGTGTTGCAGAGGATGAGGAACATTAGCATGTTTAGCTAGCAACAGAGAAGTCATGATGACTAAGCAAATTCTTACTCTCTGCACTTAAATAGACATTAATAGCATCTATTTTCATAGAAAAATTTAAATAAAATTGTTTTTCTAAATAAATAAATCAGCTGTATTGGTAATGATAATCAGTGCTGTCTGTATGCAGTCTGACGGGAGAAAGTTTAACTTTTAACTGGAGAAAGTTTAACTTTTAACCCCGGTTTCCCCTCGCTGGCCAAGAAGCTGGCTTTATGGATCAGTGGCTGGATTGTTGGCTGGCAGGCTAGGTGAATAGCTGGGTGGCTGGATTGCTCAGTGACTTAGTGGATGGATGGATAACTGCAGGGGTGGCTGTATGGATGGGAGCTGGCTCAATGGCTGGATGGCTTACTGGCAGATTAACCGAACGGTTTGATTCCTGTGTAACTGGATTGATGGAGTGATGGACAATTGGCTGACTGGATGGATGGATGCAGGGTAAATGGTAAATGGACTTGAGCTTATATAGCGCCTTTCTAGTCTTTTGACTACTCAAAGCTGCTTTACACCGCAGGTCACACTTACCCATTAACACCCATTTGCTCTCACATTCACTCACTGATGGTTATGAGTTTCTATGTTAGTTATCCATCAGTATCAGCTAACACTTTCACGCCCTTTTCATGCCCATTTATGCGCCACTGATGCCACAGTGGGAGCAACTTGGGGTTAAGTGTTAAGTGTCTTGCCCAAGGACACATTGCCATGTGTTGCCCTGAACTTGAACCTGCAACCTCCCGATCACTGACCAAGCGCACTATCCAGCTGCGCCACCGACGATGTTGGAAGACTTGCTGGATGGCTGTTTGAAGGAGTCGATGGCTTGCTGTATTAATGGATGGGTGGATGAAAGGATAGATGGCAGGGTGGATTGATGGATACTTTATTGGCTGGCAGGCTAGACTGATTGATGGATTGATTGATATCTGGCTGGTCTGCTTAATTGGTGGCTTAAAGGCTGGCTGGATGCATGGCTGGCTTTCTTGCAGATTGGCTGAATGAATGGGTGACTGTGTAGCCTGCTGGACTGATGGATGCAACTTTGGCTCAGAGGAGAGATGGATAGACGGCAGGAAGGCAGGCTTGCTTGCTTGCTGGCTTGTAGGATGAATGGATGGTTGGGTCGCTAGCCTGCTGCCTGAATAGCTGGATGGCTTCCTGGCTGATGGCTTGCTGGCTGGATCACTGGCATTTTGACTAAATTAATTAATGGATGAATAAATGATTGGTCCATTACTAGCTGGCCATCTAGCTAGATGAAGGTCTTGATGGCCCTCTTACTGGCTGTTTTGTTACTTGAAAGGAATGGATTCAAGGCTAGATAAATGGCCCAATGCCTGTATGGCTGACTGGCAGACTAGCTGAATGGATGGCTTGCAGACTTGTTTGCAAGATGGCTGGAAGGATGGCTGGCTTATTTGCAGGCTGGATGTATGGGTGGATGCCTAGCTGGATGGATGGATGGCTTGATTGCTGTTTATCTGGCTGACTAGGTGAATATCTGACTGGTTGACTGGATTCAAAGATGGATAGATGGCTAGATGAAAGGATGTCCTGGATGGATGCCTGGCTGGCTGGCTGGATGAATGGCTTGATTTCTGGATAGCTTGCTGGCTGGTCTGATTAATATATGGGTGGCTGGATCAATAGATTAATGAATGGATGGCTGGCTGAGGGATTTAATTGGCTGGATCAGTGCCTGCATTGCTTAGTGGAAGAATAGCTTAACTGCTGGATTCCCAGGTAACTGGATAGATGGCTGGCTGGTCTGATAAATGTATGGATGGCTGGACTGATGGATGTATGATTGGCTGGCTGTGAAGCCGCATAGCTTAAGGGATCAGTGAACATAAGGCTGTGTTGCTGGGTCAAAAACTGCATGGTTGACCTGCATGCTGACTCAATTCCCTGTTGACTGAATGGATGGATCAATGGACGGCTTCCTGGTGGAATGGACAGATCGCTTTAAGGTTTTACAGATGGTTGATCAGCTTACTGGCTGGCTCCCTGGACAGATGGCTGGCTGGCTGGCTGACTTGCTGGCTAACTGGCTAATGGATGGATGGATGTCTGGCTGGCATGCTGTCTTGATGACTGTGTGGTTGGCTGGGATGACTGGAAGGACAGTTTGGTGGATTGATTACTTTGGGGCCAGGCTGGGTGGATGACTGGATGGTTTGATTTCTGTGTATTTGGGATGATGGATGGATTCATCCAACCAGTCAACCAGCCAGCAAGACATACAGCTATCCATCTAGTCACCATGCAGTACATCCATCTAACTAGCCCTCCAGTCAGCCATTAAGACCAACCAGCCAGCTAGCTATCCATCCATCAATCTAGCCTGCAAGCCATCGAGCCATCTGCCCACACGCACAGCCTGCCTGCAAGCCTACCAACCAATGACCCATCCATCCATCCATCTGTACAGCCAGATAACCATTTAGCCAACCCTCCAGCTTTCCATCTAGTGATCAAACTAGCAGTCCGGTGAGTAAATAAGCCATTCATCCATCACTCTAGCTATCCATCCATCCATTAATCTAGCCTGCCAGTGGGTAAATCAACCGTCTAACCGTCCCTCCATTTATCCAAGCCAGCAAGCCAGCAATCTAGCCATGTATCATTCAATGAACCAGCCAGTCATTTATTCATCCATCCATCCATCCATCCACTTCAGCAGTTAACCATCCAGCCAGCCATCAATTCAGCCACCTATCAAATCATTCTTCCAGTCATCAAGCCACCAGCGAGGAGTCCAGCTTTCTATTCTTCTAACTTCTTTCCATTCATCCATCCTGTCACCCAGGTATCTGGGCAGTAAACCAGTCAGTCAGACACTCAGACACGAAGCAAGCTAGCCTTCCAGCCAGCTATCTTTCCAGCAAAAGAGGCAGCCATCCGGCCATCCATCTATCCATCCAGTCACCAAAGTCATCCAGCCATTCAGACCACCTTTCAGTCAGCCATCCAGCCATTAATCTAGCTAGCCAGCCATCTATCAAACAATTCATCCATCCACCATTATAGCCAACCATCCATCTAGTCATCAAGATAACCAACAAGCCAGCAAGAATTCCATCCGTTTATACACCCAGCCATCCATTCATCCAGGCAGCTATACAGCAGGCCAGCAGCCAGCCTTCCAGTCATCAACCCTGCCAGCTAGCCATCTGTATAGATTACAGACAAACCAGCCATCCTTCCATCAACTTATCCATTCATCCATCCTTACAGCCATCCAGACACCCATCTATCCAGTCAGAAGGAATGGAGCCACTCAGTTAACTAACCAGTCAGCCATCCAGCCATCGTATCAGCATATGACCTATCCATACAGTCATTAATCCATTCTGCCAGCTTTTGAAGAAGAAGGCACTTAAGCCACAGAAAAGGAACAGGATAAAGGAAATATTAAGGAGTAGCATTTTTTTTCTAAATGGTTAGGTCCAGGGTACTATTAGCCAAAAAATAAAAGTTGAAATCCATAAAGCCAGATGATTTTAATGTCATCCTATGCTGGATTATGCAAGTATGTCATCATGCTGTCATCAGTCTGCCAACAATCGGAAGACTGCCGATTTTCGAGCCCTGCTCTGGCTGTCACATGGAGATGTGTCCTAGGGCAAACCACTTCACCCCAAGTTGCTCCCACTTCTACATCAGTAAATGGGTATGAAAGGGCATGAATGTGTTAGTTGATACTGATGGACAAGTGACGTGGATATTCCAACCATGAATGATTGAATGTGAGAGTGAATGGGTAGATGCAACCTGTGGTGTAAATCTGCTTGAAGAAGTCAAAGACTAGACTTTTAACCATTCTCACCATGGTGGCTAGATGCCTGGTTAGGCTAACTGGCTGGCTGGGCCGATGGATGAATGGCTGGATGGAAAGCTGGTTGGCTGATTTACTGGATGGTTGAAAAGCTGGCTTGTTTGCTTGCTTGCTGGATGGGTGATGGGCTAGAGAAAGGCTAGCTGGATTCCTGGGTGACTTGACGATGGCTGGATAGCTGCCAGGCTGTATGGACTGGTGGCTGGAGGGCTGGCCTGCTGGCTGGCTGGATTGATGGATGATTAGATTAAAGGTGGGCTAGCTGGATGGATTGCTTGGTTCCTGTATGGCTTGATGGCTATATGGCTGTTCAATACCTTCTAGCCAGACTGTCAGATAGTCTTGCTTGGTGGCTTCTTGAGGGGATGGATCACTTTATAAATAAATGGATGTCTGGCTTTCTGACTTGAAAGTTGGCTGTATGGATGGCTTGATCTACGACTGGTGGGCTGACTGGCAGCTTAGCTGGTAGGATCCTGGGTGGTTGATCGATAGCTTTATTGCTTGCTGCATGGATGTATGGCTTGAAGGCTGGATTCCTGGCAGGCTGGCGAAATTGATGGACAAACACATTGATAACTGGATGGATTGCTGGCTGGGTGGCTGTCCTCATAGATGTATTGATAGATTGCTTACTGGACAAAGGGCGTGATTATTGGATTGCTGATTGGCTAGATGAATAGCTGGCTGGCTGACTGGATTTTAGAAGACTGAAGGAAAGATGAATGGGTGGTTGGATGGCTTTCTGACTGGCTGGAGGGATGAATGGCATGATTGCTGGATGGCTCGCTGGCCAGGTTGATTACTGACTGGATTTTTGAATGAAAGGATGGCTGGAGTGATAGGGTGAATGGATGGCTGACCTGATCAGTGGATGTATGGCTTGTTCTCTGCCTCAATGCCAGTATGGCGGACTGGCAGGCTAGTTGGATTGTTGGACTTCCTGGTCACTGGATGGATGGATGGATGGATGGATGGACAGATGGATGGACAGATAAATGGCTGTGTTGCTGGCTGGATGGTATGAAGTTCGGGTGGCTGGCTGGCTAGCTTGTACTGCTGGGTGACTTAATGGATTGCTTGACAGGTTTCTGGCTGTATGCTAGATGGATGGCTGGATGAAAGGACATGTGGCAGGGTGGATTGATGGATGGTTTATTGGCTGGCAGGCTGGACTGATGGATGGATGGGTATCTGGCTGGTTGGCTTAGTTGCTGGCTTAAAGGCTGGATGGCTGGAAGGATTGCAGGCTGGCTGGAAGTATGGCAGGCTGGCTGGATTCATGGCTGGCTTGCTTGCTGATTGGCTGAACGAATGGCTGGCTGTATAGCTTGCTTATGAATAAAAGGATGGTTGGATGGCTGGCCTGATCAGTGGATGTATGGCTTGATCTCTGTCTCAATGCTGGTATGGCTGACTGGCAGGCTAGTTGGATTGCTGGACTCCCTGATTACTAGATGGATGGATGGATGGACAGATGAATGGCTGTCTTGCTGGCTGGATGGTATGAAGGTCGGCTGGCTGGCTGGCTAGCTTGCACTCCTGGGTGACTTAATGGGTTGCCTCATTGCTTTCTGGCTGTATGGATGGCTGAAGGGCTGGCCTGCTGGCTGGTTAGATTAATGAATGGATTGATTGCTGGCCAGCTGACTGGACTGATGCATTGGTGGTTGTTTATCTGACTCGGTGCATGAATGGGTTGTCTGGCTGGCTGGCTTCATGACTGTATTAGTGGTTTTATTTCTCCTGAATTGCTTTAGTACTGGATGTACATTTGACTGGATGGCTGGCTGGATGGATGGGTTGCTGGATTTTTCTCTGGCTGGCTGGCTGGCTGGCTGGCCAGGCAGGTTGATGGATGGTATGGTTTGCTGGCTGGCAGGATGCATGGGTGGCAAGATGGCTTGCTGGATTTGTTGATGGATGGACTGACAGGATAGATGGCTTAATTGCAGCCTGGCTTTATGACTGGATTGCTGATTTTACCTCTTGGCTGAATGGCTTCGGGACTAGCTGGATGGATGTTTGTATGGATGGATGGATGGCTTCCTGTCTTGATGACTGGATGGATGCAAGGATTTTTAGATGGACAGATGGATTCATGGCTCGGTAGATGGATAGATGCATGGTTCACTGGCAGACTGGTGGGATGTATAGATGGCTGGATGGTTTAAATCCTAGGTGACTGGATTGATGGTTGGATGGAATGCTGGCAGGTCTTGTGAATGGCTCTCTTGCCAGCATTATGAATTGCTGGCTGCCTGGATGGATGTCTTGATAGATTGAAGGCTTTATGGCTAGCTCAACTATAGGTCGTTGGGTGGATGTATAGATTTGTTTAGTGGCAGGATAGACTGATGGATTGACTGCCTGCTGGCTGGCTGACAGGCAGGCAAACTAGATGTATGGATTACTGGAGGGCTTAATGACTTGCTGGTAGGATGTTTGGATGGATGAATGGAAGGAAGGATGGTTCACTGGCTGGCTGGCTGGATTGAAGGCTTCCTCTTGGCTGGCTGGCTTGCTGGCTGGCTGGCTGGCTGGCTGGATTGAAGGCTTCCTCTTGGCTGGCTGGCTTGCTGGCTGGCTGGCTGAATTCTTGGCAGCATGGCAAGCTGAATGAAAAATTGACTGGACCGCTGGATAGATGGCAGGCTGAACTGATGGTTTGAAGGATGGCTTTCTGGTTGGCTGGCTGGCTGGCTGGCTGGCTGGCTGGATATATGGTTTAGTGGCAGGATGTCTGGCTGGACTGAAGGGTTGATTCTTTTTGAGAGCTGGCAAGCTGGCTGGTTGGATTTTTGGATAGATAGTTCTCTGGCTGGCTGGGTGGGTGGCTTGAAGGATGGGTGTCTGGCTGACTGGACAGATGCATGGTTGTATTGATTGGTGGATGGATTCATGGATGAGTGGTTGGCTAGATAAATTGAGGGGTGCCTGGCAGTCTGGCTGACTGGTTTGCCAGATGGAGGGATTGATGGCTTTTTGGATGGATGGATAGTTGGTGTACTGGCAGGCTGGACTGATGGATTGGTTGTCTGCTAGCTGGCTGGCTGTTTTGATGGATGGCTAGAAGGCATTGTGGCTGGCTGGTTGAATGCCTGACTGGTTACATTGTTAGATGAATGAATGGTTGTATGTATAAATGGATGTATGAATGCTTTACTGGATGGCTGGCATGCTGGCTGTCTTGATGACTGGTTCAGTAGATGGCTTCATAGATGGATGTTTGGATTCATGACTGTATGAATGGTAGGATAGCTTGTTGAACAGTTGGATGCACGGTTCATGGGCAGGCTGGATGGTTTGGTTCACAGGTGATTGAATGGTTGGATGGGGTGACATCTGGATGGCTGGATGGACTGATTGCTTTCGGGCTGCCTGGCTAAATGGAAATGTGGAAGCATGCATCATTTGTTTACGGCAGGCTTGCTTGCAGGACAGAGGGTGCAGGTGAGGGTGGATGAGGCATAGGAGGCTGGACAGATGTTGTTGTCCATGTGCAGCAGTTTCATGGTATGAGCTGCAGGTGAGGGTGGAGGTGGCAGAGGAGGCTGGACAGATGTAAATCCATAAGCAGCTGTTTGATGGTATGAGCTGCAGGTGAGGGTGGAGGTGGCAGAGGAGCCTGGACAGATGTTAAGTCCATGTGCAGCAGTATGATGGTATGAGCTGCATGCACGGGTGGAGGTGGCAGAGGAGGATGGACAGATGTTGAGTCCATGTGCAGTAGTATGATGGTATGAGCTGTAGGTGAGGGTGGAGGTGGCAGAGGAGGATGGACAGTTGTTAAGTCAATATGCAGCAGTGTCATGGTGTTAGCTGCAGTTGAGGGTGGAGGTGGCAGAGGAGGCTGGACAGATGTAAAGTCCATGTGCAGCAGTATGATGGTATGAGCTGCATGTGAGGGTGGAGGTGGCAGAGGAGGCTGGACAGATGTTAATTCCATGTGCAGCTGAATGATGATATGAGCTGCAGGCAAGGGTGGAGGTGGCAGAGGAGGCTGGACAGATGTTAATTCCATGTGCAGCTGTTTGATGGTATGAGCTGCAGGTGAGGGTGGAGGTGGCAGAGGAGGATGGACGGATGTTTTTGTCCATGTGCAGCAGAATGATGCTAATAGCTGCAGGCAAGGGTGGAGGTGGCAGAGGATGCTGGACAGATATTAAGTCCATGTGCTGCAGTATGATGGTATGAGCTGCAGGTGAGGGTGGAGGTGGCAGAGGAGTTTGGACAGCTGTTTATGTCCATGTGCAGCAGTATGATGGTATGAGCTGCAGGTGAGGGTGGAGGTGGCAGAGGAGACTGGACAGATTTCTTTTGTCCATGTGCAGCAGAATGATGCTAATAGGTGCAGGCAAGGGTGGAGGTGGCAGAGGAGGCTGGAAAGATGTTAAGTCCATGTGCAGCAGTATGATGGTATGAGCTGCAGGTGAGGTGGAGGTGGCAGAGGAGGCTGGACAGATGTAAATCCATAAGCAGCTGTTTGATGGTATGAGCTGCAGGTGAGGTTGGAGGTGGCAGAGAAGCCTGGACAGATGTTAAGTCCATGTGCAGCTGGATGATGGTATGAGCTGCATGCACGGATGGAGGTCGCAGAGGAGGCTGGAAAGATGTTAAGTCCATGTGCAGCAGTATGATGGTATGAGCTGCAGGTGAGGGTGGAGGTGGAAGAGGAGGCAGGACAGATGTTTAGTCCATGTGCAGCAGTATGATGGTATGAGCTGCAGGTGAGGTTGGAGGTGGTAGAGGAGGCTGGACAGATGTTAAGTCCATGTGCTAAAGTATGATGGTATGAGCTGTATGCACTGGTGGAGGTTGCAGAGGAGGCTGGAAAGATGTTAAGTCCATGTGCAGCAGTATGAGGGTATGAGCTGCAGGTGAGGGTGGAGGTGGCAGAGGAGAATTGACAGTTGTTAAGTCAATATGCAGCAGTGTCATGGTGTTAGCTGCAGGTGAGGGTGTAGGTGGCAGAGGAGGCTGGACAGATGTTAAGTCCATGTGCAGCAGTTTCATGGTATCAGCTGCAGGTGAGGGTGGAGGTGGCAGAGGAGGTTGGACAGATGTTAAGTCCATGTGCAGCTGTATGATGATATGAGCTGCAGGCGAGTGTGGAGGTGGCAGAGGAGGCTGGACAGATGTTAAGTCCATAAGCAGCTGTTTGATAGTATTAGCTGCAGGCGAGGGTGGAGGTGGATGAGGATGCTGGACAGATGTTTAGTCCATGTGCAGCTGTGTGATGGTATTAGCTGTAGGTGAGGGAGGAGATGGAAGAGGAGGCTGGACAGATGTTAAGTCCATGTGCAGCTGTTTGATGGTATTAGCTGCAGGCGAGGGAGGAGATGACAGAGGAGGTTGGACAGATGTTAAGTCCATGTGCAGCTGTATGATGATATGAGCTGCAGGCGAGTGTGGAGGTGGCAGAGGAGGCTGGACAGATGTTAAGTCCCTGTGCAGCAGTATGATGGTATGAGCTGCAGGTGAGGGTGGAGGTGGATGAGGAGTTTGGACAGCTGTTTATGTCCATGTGCAGCAGTATGATGGTATGGGCTGCAGGTGAGGGTGGAGGTGGCAGGGGAGGCTGTAAAGATGTTTAGTCCATGTGCACTAGTATGATAGTATGAGCTGCAGGTGAGGGTGGAGGTGGCAGAGGAGGCTTGACAGATGTTAAGTATATGTGCAGCAGTATGATGGTGTGAGCTGCAGGTGAGAGTGGAGGTGGCAGAGGAGGCTGGACAGATGTTTAGTCCATGTGCAGCAGTATGATGGTATGAGCTGCAGGTGAGGGTGGAGGTGGCAGAGGAGGCTGGACAGATGTAAATCCATGAGCAGGTGTTTGATGGTATGAGCTGCATGTGAGGGTGGAGGTGGCAGAGGAGCCTGGACAGATGTTAAGTCCATGTGCAGCAGTATGATGGTATGAGCTGCAGGTGAGAGTGGAGGTGGCAGAGGAGGCTGGACATATGTAAATCCATAAGCAGCTGTTTGATGGTATGAGCTGCATGTGAGGGTGGAGGTGGCAGAGGAGGCTGGACAGATGTTGAGTCCATTTTCAGCAGTGTGATGGTATGAGCTGCAGGCGACGGTGGAGATGGAAGAGGATGCTGGACAGATGTTACGTCAATGTGAAGCAGTATGATGATATGAGCTGCAGGTGAAGGAGGAGATGGAAGAGGAGCCTGGACAGATGTTAAGTCCATGTGCAGCTGCTTGATGGTATTAGCTGCAGGTGAGGGAGGAGATGGCAGAGGAGGCCGGACAGATGTTAAGTCCATGTGCAGCAGTATGATGGTATTAGCTGCAGGTGAGGGTGGAGGTGGAGGAGGAGGCTGGACAGATGTTGAGACCATTTTCAGCAGTGTGATGGTATGAGCTGCAGGTGAGGGTGGAGGTGGATGAGGAGTTTGGACAGATGTTAAGTCCATGTGCAGCAGTATGATGGTATGAGCTGCAGGTGAGAGTGGAGGTGGCAGAGGAGGCTTGACAGATGTTTGGTCAATGTGCAGCAGTATGATGGTATGAGCTGCAGGTGAGGGTGGAGGTGGCAGAGGAGGCTGGACAGATGTAAATCCATAAGCAGCTGTTTGATGGTATGAGTTGCAGGTGAGGGTGGAGGTGGCAGAGGAGGTTGGTCAGATGTTAAGTCCATGTGCAGCTGTATGACGATATGAGCTGCAGGCGAGTGTGGAGGTGGCAGAGGAGGCTGGACAGATGTTAAGTCCATAAGCAGCTGTTTGATGGTATTAGCTGCAGGCGAGTGTGGAGGTGGATGAGGATGCTGGACAGATGTTAAGTCCATGTGCAGCTGTTTGATGGTATGAGCTGTAGGTGAGGGAGGAGATGGAAGAGGAGGCTGGACAGATGTTAAGTCCATGTGCAGCTGTTTGATGGTATTAGCTGCAGGCGAGGGAGGAGATGACAGAGGAGTTTGGACAGATGTTTTTGTCCATGTGCAGCAGTATGATGGTATGAGCTGCAGGTGAGGGTGGAGGTGGCAGAGGAGTTTGAACAGCTGTTTATGTCCATGTGCAGCAGTATGATGGTATGGGCTGCAGGTGAGGGTGGAGGTGGCAGGGGAGGCTGTAAAGATGTTTAGTCCATGTGCACTAGTATGATAGTATGAGCTGCAGGTGAGGGTGGAGGTGGCAGAGGAGGCTTGACAGATGTTAAGTACATGTGCAGCAGTATGATGGTGTGAGCTGCAGGTGAGAGTGGAGGTGGCAGAGAAGCCTGGACAGATGTTTAGTCAATGTGCAGCAGTATGATGGTATGAGCTGCAGGTGAGGGTGGAGGTGGCAGAGGAGGCTGGACAGATGTAAATCCATGAGCAGGTGTTTGATGGTATGAGCTGCATGTGAGGGTGGAGGTGGCAGAGGAGCCTGGACAGATGTTAAGTCCATGTGCAGCAGTATGATGGTATGAGCTGCAGGTGAGAGTGGAGGTGGCAGAGGAGGCTGGACATATCTAAATCCATAAGCAGCTGTTTGATGGTATGAGCTGCATGTGAGGGTGGAGGTGGCAGAGGAGGCTGGACAAATGTTAATGCCATGTGCTGCAGTGTGATGGAATGAGCTGCAGGCGACGGTGGAGATGGAAGAGGATGCTGGACAGATGTTACGTCAATGTGCAGCAGTATGATGATATGAGCTGCTGGTGAGGGAGGAGATGGAAGAGGAGCCTGGACAGATGTTAAGTCCATGTGCAGCTGCTTGATGGTATTAGCTGCAGGCGAGGGAGGAGATGGCAGAGGAGGCCGGACAGATGTTAAGTCCATTTTCAGCAGTGTGATGGTATGAGCTGCAGGTGAGGGTGGACGTGGATGAGGAGGCTGGACAGATGTTGAGTCCATTTTCAGCAGTGTGATGGTATGAGCTGCAGGTGAGGGTGGAGGTGGAGGAGGAGGCTGGACAGATGTTGAGTCCATTTTCAGCAGTGTGATGGTATGAGCTGCAGGTGAGGGTGGAGGTGGATGAGGAGTTTGGACAGATGTTAAGTCCATGTGCAGCAGTATGATGGTATGAGCTGCAGGTGAGAGTGGAGGTGGCAGAGGAGGCTGGACAGATGTTTGGTCAATGTGCAGCAGTATGATGGTATGAGCTGCAGGTGAGAGTGGAGGTGGATGAGGAGGCTGGACAGATGTTGAGTCCATTTTCAGCAGTATGATGGTATGAGCTGCAGGTGAGGGTGGAGGTGGTTGAGGAGGCTGGACAGATGTAAATCCATAAGCAGCTGTTTGATGGTATGAGTTGCAGGTGAGGGTGGAGGTGGCAGAGGAGCCTGGACAGATGTTAAGTCCATGTGCAGCTGTATGATGATATGAGCTGTAGGCGAGGTTGGAGGTGGCAGAGGAGCCTGGAGAGATGTTAAGTCCATGTGCAGCAGTGTGATGGTATGAGCTGCAGGCGACGGTGGAGGTGGCAGAGGATGCTGGACAGATGTTTAGTCCATGTGCCGTGGTTTGATGGTATCAGCTGCAGATGAGGGTGGAGGTGGCAGAGAAGAATGGACTGATGTTAAGTCCATGTGCAGCATTATGATGGTATGAGCTGCATGCACGGGTGGAGGTGGCAGAGGAGGCTGGACAGATGTTAAGTCCATGTGCAGCTGTATGATGATATGAGCTGCAGGTGAGGGTGGAGGTGGCAGAGGAGACTGGACAGATGTTAATTCCATGTGCAGCTGTTTGATGGTATGAGTTGCAGGTGAGGGTGGAGATGGCAGAGGAGGCTGGACAGATGTTAGGTCCATGTTCAGCAGTGTGATGGTATGAGATGCAGGTGAGGGTGGAGGTGGCAGAGGAGGTTGGACAGATGTTAAGTCCATGTGCAACAGTATGATGGTATGAGCTGCAGGTGAGGGTGGAGGTGGCAGAGGAGGCTGGACAGATGTTTTTGTCCATGTGCAGCTGTATGATGGTATGAGCTGCAGGTGAGGGTGGAGGTGGCAGAGGAGCCTGGACAGATGTTAAGTCCATGTGCAGCTGTATGATGGTATGAGCTGCAGGTGAGGGTGGAGGTGGCAGAGGATGCTGGACAGATGTTAATTCCATGTGCAGCTGTTTGATGGTATGAGCTGCAGGTGAGGGTGGAGGTGGCAGAGGATGCTGGACAGATGTTAATTCCATGTGCAGCTGTTTGATGGTATGAGCTGCAGGTGAGGGTGGAGGTGGCAGAGGAGGCTGGACAGATGTTAGGTCCATGTTCAGCCGTGTGATGGTATGAAATGCAGGTGAGGGTGGAGGTGGCAGAGGAGGTTGGACAGATGTTAAGTCCATGTGCAGCAGTATGATGGTATGAGCTGCAGGTGTGGGTGGAGGTGGCAGAGGAGACTGGACAGATATTTAGTCAATGTACAGCAGTATGATGGTATGAGCTGCAGGTGAGGGTGGAGGTGGCAGAGGAGGCTGGACGGATGTAAATCCATTAGCAGCTGTATGATGGTATGAGCTGCAGGTGAGGGTGGAGGTGGCAGAGGAGCCTGGACAGATGTTTTCGTCCATGTGCACGATTTGATGGTATGAGCTGCAGGTGAGGGTGGAGGTGGCAGAGAAGGCTGGACAGATGTTAAGTCCATGTGCAGCATTATGATGGTATGAGCTGTATGCACGGGTGGAGGTGGCAGAGGAGGCTGGACAGATGTTAAGTCCATGTGCAGCTGCTTGATGGTATTAGCTGCAGGTGAGGGTGGAGGTGGCAGAGGAGGCTGGAAAGATGTTGAGTCCATTTTCAGCAGTGTGATGGTATGAGCTGCAGGTGAGGGTGGAGGTGGAAGAGGAGGCAGGACAGATGTTTAGTCCATGTGCAGCAGTATGATGGTATGAGCTGCAGGTGAGGGTGGAGGTGGTAGAGGAGGCTGGACAGATGTTAAGTCCATGAGCTAAAGTATGATGGTATGAGCTGTATGCACTGGTGGAGGTTGCAGAGGAGGCTGGAAAGATGTTAAGTCCATGTGCAGCAGTATGAGGGTATGAGCTGCAGGTGAGGGTGGAGGTGGCAGAGGAGAATTGACAGTTGTTAAGTCAATATGCAGCAGTGTCATGGTGTTAGCTGCAGGTGAGGGTGTAGGTGGCAGAGGAGGCTGGACAGATGTTAAGTCCATGTGCAGCAGTTTCATGGTATCAGCTGCAGGTGAGGCTGGAGGTGGCAGAGAAGGCTGGACAGATGTTTAGTCCATGTGCAGCAGTATGATGGTATGAGCTGCATGCACGGGTGGAGGTGGCAGAGGAGGTTGGACAGATGTTAAGTCCATGTGCAGCTGTATGATGATATGAGCTGCAGGCGAGTGTGGAGGTGGCAGAGGAGGCTGGACAGATGTTAAGTCCATAAGCAGCTGTTTGATGGTATTAGCTGCAGGCGAGGGTGGAGGTGGATGAGGATGCTGGACAGATGTTTAGTCCATGTGCAGCTGTTTGATGGTATGAGCTGTAGGTGAGGGAAGAGATGGAAGAGGAGGCTGGACAGATGTTAAGTCCATGTGCAGCTGTTTGATGGTATTAGCTGCAGGCGAGGGAGGAGATGACAGAGGAGTTTGGACAGATGTTAAGTCCCTGTGCAGCAGTATGATGGTATGAGCTGCAGGTGAGGGTGGAGGTGGCAGAGGAGTTTGGACAGCTGTTTATGTCCATGTGCAGCAGTGTGATGGTATGGGCTGTTGGTGAGGGTGGAGGTGGCAGGGGAGGCTTGACAGATGTTAAGTCCATGTGCAGCATTGTGATGATATGAGCTGCAGGTGAGGGTGGAGGTGGCAGAGGATGCTGGACAGATGTTAATTCCATGTGCAGCAGTATGATGATATGAGCTGTAGGCGAGGTTGGAGGTGGAAGAGGAGGCTGGACAGATGTTAATTCCATGTGCAGCTGTATGATGATATGAGCTGCAGGCGACGGTGGAGGTGGTAGAGGATGCTGGACAGATGTTTAGTCCATGTGCAGTGGTTTGATGGTATCAGCTGCAGGTGAGGGTGGAGGTGGCAGAGAAGGCTGGACTGATGTTAAGTCCATGTGCAGCATTATGATGGTATGAGCTGCATGCATGGGTGGAGGTGGCAGAGGAGGCTGGACAGATGTTAAGTCCATGTGCAGCTGTATGATGATATGAGCTGTAGGTGAGGGTGGAGGTAGCAGAGGATGCTGGACAGATGTTAATTCCATGTGCAGCTGTTTGATGGTATGAGCTGCAGGTGGGGGAGGAGGTGGCAGAGGAGGCTGGAAAGATGTTAGGTCCATGTTCAGCAGTGTGATGGTATGAGCTGGAGGTGTGGGTGGAGGTGGCAGAGGAGGCTGGACAGATGTTAAGTCCATGTGCAGCAGTATGATGGTATGAGCTGGAGGTGTGGGTGGAGGTGGCAGAGGAGGCTGGACAGATGTTTAGTCAATGTGCAGCAGTATGATGGTATGAGCTGCAGGTGAGGGTGGAGGTGGCAGAGGAGGCTGGACAGATGTAAATCCATAAGCAGCTGGATGATGGTATGAGCTGCAGGTGAGGGAGGAGGTGGCAGAGGAGGCTGGACAGATGTTAAGTCCATGTGCAGCAGTGTGATGGTATGAGCTGCAGGTGAGTGTGGAGGTAGCAGAGGAGGCTGGACAGATGTTAAGTCCATGTGCAGCAGTTTCATGGTATCATCTGCAGGTGAGGGTGGAGGTGGCAGAGAAGACTGGACAGATGTTAAGTCCATGTGCAGCATTGCGATGATATGAGCTACAGGCGAGGATGGAGGTTTCAGAGGATGCTGGACAGATGTTTAGTCCATGTGCAGCTGTTTGATGGTATGAGCTGCAGGTGAGGGAGGAGGTGGCAGAGGAGGCTGGACAGATGTTCGGTCCATGTTTAGCAGTGTGATGGTATGAGATGCAGGTGAGGGTGGAGGTGGCAGAGGAGCCTGGACAGATGTTAAGTCCATGTGCAGCATTGCGATAGTATCAGCTGCAGGTGTGGGTGGAGGTGGCAGAGGAGGCTGGACAGATATTTAGTCAATGTGCAGCAGTATGATGGTATGAGCTGCAGGTGAGGGTGGAGGTGGCAGAGGAGGCTGGACAGATGTTAAGTCCATGTGCAGCTGTATGATGATATGAGCTGCAGGCGAGGGTGGAGGTGGCAGAGGAGGCTGGACAGATGTTAAGTCCATGTGCTGCAGTGTGATGGAATGAGCTGCAGGCGACGGTGGAGGCGGCAGAGGAGGCTGGAAAGATGATAAGTCCATGTGCAGCTGTTTGATGGTATGAGCTGCGGGTGAGGGAGAAGATGGAAGAGGAGGCTGGACAGATGTTAAGTCCATGTGCAGCTGTTTGATGGTATTGGCTGCAGGCGAGGGAGGAGATGGCAGAGGAGGCTGGACAGATGTTAATTCCATGTGCAGCTGTTTGATGGTATTAGCTGCAGGCGAGGGTGGAGGTGGCAGAGGGGGCTGGACAGATGTTAAGTCCATGTGCAGCATAATGATGGTATGAGCTGCATGCACGGGTGGAGGTGGCAGAGAAGGCTGGACAGATGTTAAGTCCATGTGCAGCAGTGTGATGATATGAGCTGCAGGTGAGGGTGGAGCTGGCAGAGGATGCTGGACAGATGTTAATTCCATGTGCAGCTGTTTGATGGTATTAGCTGCAGGCGAGGGTGGAGGTGGCAGAGGGGGCTGGACAGATGTTAAGTCCATGTGCAGCAGTATGATGGTATGAGCTGCAGGTGAGGGTGGAGGTGGCAGAGGAGGCTGGACAGATGTAAATCCATGAGCAGCTGTTTGATGGTATGAGCTGCATGTGAGGGTGGAGGTGGCAGAGGAGCCTGGACAGATGTTAAGTCCATGTGCAGCAGTATGATGGTATGAGCTGCAGGTGAGAGTGGAGGTGGCAGAGGAGGCTGGACAGATGTAAATCCATAAGCAGCTGTTTGATGGTATGAGCTTCATGTGAGGGTGGAGGTGGCAGAGGAGCCTGGACAGATGTTAAGTCCATGTGCTGCAGTGTGATGGAATGAGCTGCAGGTGACGGTGGAGATGGAAGAGGAGCCTGGACAGATGTTAAGTCCATGTGCAGCTGCTTGATGGTATTAGCTGCAGGCGAGGGAGGAGATGGCAGAGGAGGCCTGGACAGATGTTAAGTCCATGTGCAGCAGTATGATGGTATTAGCTGCAGGTGAGGGTGGAGGTGGCAGAGGAGGCTGGACAGATGTTGAGTCCATTTTCAGCAGTGTGATGGTATGAGCTGCAGGTGAGGGTGGAGGTGGATGAGGAGTTTGGACAGATGTTAAGTCCATGTGCAGCATTGTGATGGTATCAGCTGCAGGTGTGGGTGGAGGTGGCAGAGGTGGCTGGACAGATGTAAATCCATAAGCAACTGTATGATGGTATGAGCTGCAGGTGAGGGTGGAGGTGGCAGAGGAGCCTGGACAGATGTTAAGTCCATGTGCTGCAGTGTGATGGAATGAGCTGCAGGCGACGGTGGAGGTGGCAGAGGATGCTGGACAGATGTTTATTCCATGTGCAGCGGTTTGATGGTATGAGCTGCAGGTGAGGGAGGGTTGGAAGAGGAGGCTGGACAGATGTTAAGTCCATGTGCAGCTGTTTGATGGTATGAGCTGCGGGTGAGGGAGGAGATGGAAGAGGAGGCTGGACAGATGTTAAGTCCATGTGCAGCTGTTTGATGGCATTGGCTGCAGGCGAGGGAGGAGATGGCAGAGGAGGCTGGACAGATGTTAAGTCCATGTGCAGCATAATGATGGTATGAGCTGCATGCACGGGTGGAGGTGGCAGAGAAGGCTGGACAGATGTTAAGTCCATGTGCAGCAGTGTGATGATATGAGCTGCAGGTGAGGGTGGAGCTGGCAGAGGATGCTGGACAGATGTTAATTCCATGTGCAGCTGTTTGATGATATGAGCTGCAGGCGAGGTTGGAGGTGGCAGAGGAGGCTGGAGAGATGTTTAGTCCATGTGCAGCTGTTTGATGGTATTAGCTGCAGGTGAGGGTGGAGGTGGCAGAGGAGGCTGGACAGATGTTTAGTCAATGTGCAGCAGTATGATGGCATGAGCTGCAGGTGAGGGTGGAGGTGGCAGAGGAGGCTGGAAAGATCTAAATCCATAAGCAGCTGTTGATGGAATGAGCTGCAGGTGAGGTTGGAGGTGGCAGAGGAGGCTGGACAGATGTTAAGTCCATGTGCAGCAGTGTGATGATATGAGCTGCAGGTGAGGGTGGAGGTGGCAGAGGATGCTGGACAGATGTTAAGTCCATGTGCAGCTGTATGATGGTATGAGCTGCAGGTGAGGTTTGAGGTGGCAGAGGAGGCTGGACAGATGTTAACTCCATGTGCAGCTGTTTGATGGTATTAGCTGCAGGTGAGGTTGAAGGTGGCAGAGGAGGCTGGACAGATGTTAAGTCCATGTGCTGCAGTATGATGGTATTAGCTGCAGGTGAGGGTGGAGGTGGCAGAGAAGGTTGGACAGATGTTAAGTCCATGTGCTCCAGTATGATGGTATTAGCTGCAGGTGAGGGTGGAGGTGGCAGAGGAGGCTGGACAGATGTTTAGTCCATGTGCAGGAGTATGATGGTATGAGCTGCAGGTGAGGGTGGAGGTGGCAGAGGAGGCTGGACAGATGTTAAGTCCATGTGCAGCTGTTTGATGGTATGAGCTGCATGCAAGGGTGGAGGTTGCAGAGGAGGCTGGACAGATGTTTAGTCCATGTGCAGCAGTATGATGGTATGAGCCGCAGGTGAGAGTAGAGGTGGCAGAGGAGGCTGGACAGATGTTTAGTCCATGTGCAGCTGGATGATGGTATGAGCTGCAGGTGAGAGTAGAGGCAGCAGAGGAGGCTGGACAGATGTTTTGTCCATGTGCTGCAGTGTGATGGTATGAGCTGCAGGTGAGGGTGGAGGTGGCAGAGGAGCCTGGACAGATGTTAGGTCCATTTGCAGCTGTATGATGATATGAGCTGCAGGCGAGAGTGGAGGTGGAAGAGGAGGCTGGACAGATGTTAGGTCCATTTGCAGCTGTATGATGATATGAGCTGCAGGCGAGAGTGGAGGTGGCAGAGGAGGCTGGACAGATGTTAAGTCCATGTGCAGCTGTATGATGATATGAGCTGCAGGCGAGGGTGGAGATGGCAGAGAAGGCTGGACAGATGTTTAGTCCATGTGCAGCAGTTTCATTTTATCAGCTGCAGGTGAGGGTGGAGGTGGCAGAGAAGGCTGGACTGATGTTAAGTCCATGTGCAGCATTATGATGGTATGAGCTGCATGCATGGGTGGAGGTGGCAGAGGAGGCTGGACAGATGTTAAGTCCATGTGCAGCTGTATGATGATATGAGCTGTAGGTGAGGGTGGAGGTGGCAGAGGATGCTGGACAGATGTTAATTCCATGTGCAGCTGTTTGATGGTATGAGCTGCAGGTGGGGGAGGAGGTGGCAGAGGAGGCTGGAAAGATGTTAGGTCCATGTTCAGCAGTGTGATGGTATGAGATGCAGGAGAGGGTGGAGGTGGAAGAGGAGGTTGGACAGATGTTAAGTCCATGTGCAGCAGTATGATGGTATGAGCTGCATGCACGGATGAAGGTGGCAGAGGAGGCTGGACAGATGTTAAGTCCATGTGCAGCTGTTTCATGATATGAGCAGCAGGTGAGGGAGGGTTGGCAGAGGAGGCTGGACAGATGTTAGGTCCATGTTCAGTAGTGTGGTGGTATGAGATGCAGGTAAGGGTGGAGGTGGTAGAGGAGTTTGGACAGATGTTAAGTCCATGTGCAGCAGTATGATGGTATGAGCTGCAGGTGAGGGTGGAGGTGGCAGAGGAGGCTAGAAAGATGTTTAGTCCATGTGCACTAGTATGATGGTATGAGCTGCAGGTGAGGGTGGAGGTGGCAGAGGAGTTTGGACAGCTGTTTATGTCCATGTGCAGCAGTATGATGGTATGGGCTGTAGGTGAGGGTGGAGGTGGCAGAGGAGCCTGGACAGATGTTAAGTCCATGTGCAGCAGTATGATGGTATGAGCTGCAGGTGAAGGTGGAGGTGGCAAAGGAGTTTGGACAGATGTCAAGTCCATGTGCAGCTGTATGATGATATGAGCTGCAGGCGAGGGTGGAGGTGGCAGAGGAGGCTGGACAGATGTTAGGTCCATGTGCTGCAGTGTGATGGAATGAGCTGCAGGTGACGGTGGAGGTGGCAGAGGATGCTGGACAGATGTTATGTCCATGTGCAGCCGTTTGATGGTATGAGCTGCAGGTGAGGGAGGAGATGGAAGAGGAGGCTGGACAGATGTTAAGTCCATGTGCTGCAGCATGATGGTATGAGCTGCAGGTGACGGTGGAGGTGGCAGAGGAGCCTGGACAGATGTTAAATCCATGTGCTGCAGTGTGATGGAATGAGCTGCAGGTGACGGTGGAGGTGGCAGAGGATGCTGGACAGATGTTAAGTCCATGTGCAGCATTATGATGGTATGAGCTGCAGGTGACGGTGGAGGTGGCAGAGGAGCCTGGACAGATGTTAAATCCATGTGCAGCTGTTTGATGGTATGAGCTGCAGGTGAGGGTGGAGGTGGCAGAGGAGCCTGGACAGATGTTAAGTCCATGTGCAGCAGTATGATGGTATGAGCTGCAGGTGAAGGTGGAGGTGGCAAAGGAGTTTGGACAGATGTCAAGTCCATGTGCAGCTGTATGATGATATGAGCTGCAGGCGAGGGTGGAGGTGGCAGAGGAGGCTGGACAGATGTTAGGTTCATGTGCTGCAGTGTGATGGAATGAGCTGCAGGTGACGGTGGAGGTGGCAGAGGATGCTGGACAGATGTTATGTCCATGTGCAGCCGTTTGATGGTATGAGCTGCAGGTGAGGGTGGAGGTGGCAGAGGAGGCTGGACAGATGTTAAGTCCATGTGCAGCATTATGATGGTATGAGCTGCAGGTGACGGTGGAGGTGGCAGAGGAGCCTGGACAGATGTTAAATCCATGTGCAGCTGTATGATGATATGAGCTGCAGGTGAGGTTGGAGGTGGCAGAGGATGCTGGACAGATGTTAATTCAATGTGCAGCTGTCTGATGATATGAGCTGCAGGTGAGGTTGGAGGTGGCAGAGGATGTTGGACAGATGTTAGGTCCATGTGCAGCAGTGTGATGGTATGAGCTGCAGGTGAGGGTGGAGGTGGCAGAGGATGCTGGACAGATGTTTAGTCAATGTGCAGCTGTATGATGATATGAGCTGCAGGCGAGGGTGGAGGTGGCAGAGGAGGCTGGACAGATGTTAAGTCCATGTGCAGCTGTTTGATGATATGAGCTGCAGGTGAGGGTGGAGGTGGCAGAGGAGGCTGGACAGATGTTAAGTCCATGTGCAGCTGTTTGATGATATGAGCTGCAGGTGAGGGTGGAGGTGGCAGAGGTGGCTGGACAGATGTTAAATCCATGTTCAGCTGTATGATGATATGAGCTGCAGATGAGGGTGGAGGTGGCAAAGGATGCTGGACAGATGTTACGTCCCTGTGCAGCTGTTTGATGATATGAGCTGCAGGCGAGGTTGGAGGTGGCAGAGGAGGCTGGACAGATGTTAAGTCCATGTGCTGCATCGTGATGGAATTAGCTGCAGGCGACGGTGGAGGTGGCAGAGGATGCTGGACAGATGTTCAGTCCATGTGCAGCTGTTTGATGGTATGAGCTGCAGGTGAGGGTGGAGGTGGCACAGGATGCTGGACAGATGTTACATCCATGAGCAGCAGTTTCATGGTATCAGCTGCAGGTGAGGGTGGAGGTGGCAGAGGAGGCTGGACCGATCTTAAGTCCATGAGTTGCAGTATGATGGTATTAGCTGCAGGTGAGGGTGGAGGTGGCAGAGGAGGCTGGACAGATTTTAACTCCATGAGTTGCAGTATGATGGTATTAACTGCAGGTGAGGGTGGAGGTGGCAGAGGAGGCTGGACAGATGTTAGGTCCATGTGCAACAATTTCATGGTATGAGCTGCAGGTGAGGGTGGAGGTGGCAGAGGAAGCTGGACAGATGTTGTTGTCCATGTGACTGAGGACTGTAAACTCAGTTCTTAACTCTCTTCCTTGGTGGTTGCCTTGGTTTTGGTTCCCCCGACACGTCTACATCAAACCTCGGAGGATGTGCTCCAGCTCCGTAGGTGACGTTCACCTGGAGCCGTCCTTCCTCGTCATAAGTTTCTGTAAACGTGGGCCGGTCCAGGCGCTCCCACAGTTCCTGTTTCAGGCGGAGCCCTCGAGCCTGGCTGTAGGGGCGCTGATGGGGGTCGTCCACCACAGAGCTGTAGAGCTGCCTGTACGTGTCCACAGAGAGCCTGTGGATCTGCACAGGGCCGTCATCGGGCAGGTCGCTGGTGGAGGGCTCGGGCCTGGGGCTGGGGACCAAAGTGGAGACCTCAGGTAGGTCCTCAAGTGCAATTGCATTCTTGAGTTTGTCGGCCAATGGTGAGCGGGCACGCTTGGCACGGCGCTGTGAGGTGGAGCGATGGACTGCTGAGGTGCGCCTCCTTTTCCTGTGAGGTTGCTCAGCAGGAGCAGGATGGTGGTGCTCTGAGTCCTGAAATACAACAACAAGGAAGATGTCAGGCTTTGGCTCTTAATAACAGGTAAAATAAATCAAATCTCAGAGAGGAAAATACATGAATTATAAGCAAAGATTCAGCCAGTCCTCACAGATTAAGGATCTGTGTTCGTTTCTTATTCATGAATCAAACTTTGTCATGAGTTTGTTCTTTGGCAACGACTAAACTGAACCTTCACAGAGCTCGTCTCTGACACTTTCTGTTGATAGGTAACAGTTAGCAAATGGCACTTCTGCTCCCCTCAGTCGTGTCTATTTAAAATTAAACCAAATGTGCTCAATAATTTATTTTATGATATTACTTAACAATAAATCTACAATATGAGCTGTACTTTCAATACCAAAAAGTTGGCTCTGGCCTGTTTGCACTGCAGTCATGTCATTTTAAGAATCTGAGACATACTGACTGCACCACCACAGTCACAGCCTGACTCTGTTAAATGTCTGCTGCTATTTATTTTGAAGTTTAATGTAAGTCGTTAATTTGCTGCCCCACAGTTTAAGTAGACTCAGAATTATGGTCAGGACCGGCAGGCATTGGAGAGATATTTTTAATCACAGTATTTATTCCTCATTTAGTCTTCCTGTATTTAAATTAAACAATGTAAAAGCTTTGTCTGTTAAATTGCTGTGTCAGCATTTATTCTATGAGAAATAAAAATGATTTTTTTGGATAATTTTGTATTATTTTCTAACATTATTTATGAAAGAAAACTGTGCAAATCTTTAGATTTTGTATCGTTTTAATTTTGCACATTTGTGAAAAATAAAAGTGATTAGTTCAGTGCATTATTAAAAGATAAACAAAAGTAATAACAAATGCCTTAATAATAAATGCTGATTTTAGGCTATTTAAAGTGAAATAAATACAATTTAAATAAATATTATTTACTTTATTGATCTGACTGAGAAAAAAATGCTCTTCTGTGGCTGTTCAAATAAAATGTAATCTTGATTTATTGTCTTGCAGATTTATTTATTGGCATCTAGAATTGATAATTGAACTACCTTTACACAAAGAAAACCTGCTTAATTTTTGTTTTTAGATTATGTAAGTAAAAAGAACACCAGCAAACAACTTAAACTTTATCTGAATTATTATGCATTTACTGAGTGATAGTACTCATCAAATTTGAATAAACTAGAATACTAGAATGGGGTGTATTTTTTTTTTTTATTAAACATGCATACTTAAAAAAATAAGTAAGGGTATTAGTGTTTATTGCAGATGCCACAATGAAGAAAATATCAGGCTGTTGTTAAAACAGATCTCTACATGCTTACAGTTAATGTCCCGAAATAAATTCAATTATTTATATAAGAGAGTTAAAATTTGTGAAGTTTGGCATTTTAATTCCCCAAAACAAGAAAGTTAAATGTCTTACCACTCCACTGTCACAGCACGGACACCTGCTGAGGGCTCGAGGCTTTCTCTGGGACAGGCGTGCCGAGACTCTGGTCATCGGACAGTTGTCGAGGTCCTTCAGGTGATTTGGCTTGACAGTCTGTAAAAGAACAAACAAGGTGTCAGTGACACTGGAAATACAAACTAACAACACTTAAAGCAGCTAAATAGCTAAAGTAGCTAAATTAAAAGTGTGTTCAGAATATTTTAAAACATGTCCTATGAGTGATTATTTTGACCTTTTTTTTAAAGAACTTTTAGTTTCTTTAAGGGGACAACCAGAATGAAAATGTGCTGCAGGGTCACGCCAGAACAACAATTATCTCATCAATATACAAGATTTGATGTTCTAATGGGGATATGATACGCCTCTGTACTTTTGATAGTCACTCACAGGACACTTTATTAGGTACACTTGTTCAGCTGTTTGTTGACTCAAATAGCCAATGGTATACATTCAAACTTTACTAGTATTCATTAAAGGGTCATTAGATGTTTCATTTTGTCCAAGTGTTAAACATGACTTCAAAAAATGAAGAAAACAGAAAACATGTCTTACCCTTTACACTTCATATTTTAGTTTATTAAATTTCTTGTAGATTTTGTAAACTAAAATGTGGTGAAATTTCATGAACTAAAAACTAAACTAAAATTAAAAGAATTTAGATGACTAAATTATGACTAAAACTTAAAGGTGTTTTAGGTAGAAGACTATAACTAAAATTAAATTAATTGCTGTCAAAATTAACACTGTTGTTGAATCAATGTCATGAGGAATCAAGGCCCCTCTGAAAGTCCAACTCAGTACAAGCGAAGTACCTGATAAAGACGCCGTTGAGTGTAGTGATGTAAAACCCTTCTCATAAACCAGTTTACAACGTGTGTTAGCAAGGTGTAAAATCACAATTGATTCAGAACAAAAAAACAATAATAATAAGTATGAAATAAAATGATAAGAATAAATGCACTTCCGAGGGTCCAACCCAGTAAGAGTAAGATGTACCTAATAAAGTGGCCAGTGAGTGCAATATTAATATGAACAACTTTTACATTATTCGCTTTCCAATCCAAATTACAAGGTTTAACATAAAAATGTAGAAACATTGATTTATAAAAAGGAAATAATAATAAATCAATAATTTGACAAACAGAAGTAAGTGACACCAAAAGAATTTCAACACAGAGAATATGTTCAGAAAGCTCATGTTAAAAATCCCACTAGAAAATTTACATTACTGTTTTTACTCATTAAAATGCACATCAATACTATTCTAAACTTAAACTAAAGTGATGAAAATATAGGGATATCTTTAATAAAAGACTCATAGTTGTGATGAAGCATTCATTTTAAAGATTAGTTTTGATTTGTATCAATAACTTTGTTTCAGTGACTGTTATTGTTAAATTTTACAGACTTGTCTTTATGGAGACAAACTGGACTTATACCTTAACAAATATTTATTATATTTCTGTATTTAATGGAGATTGAACTTGTATACTTATTTTCATTGATGCAAAAACACAACATAATTCTCTCTGTGTATAGTGGCTTTGTAAATTATTTATAACAATATTAATCATATAACACAATGTAATATTTAAAAGATTAGGCAGTTCTTAAGACAAAACCCATACAAGCAAGGTGTACCTAATAAAGTGACCAGTGAGTGTGATAATCATATAAAAACCTTTCCATTACTTTTTCTTTTGAACCCAGGTTACAATACTTAATGTACTTTGTTTGTTTTTTAAGAAAAAAACTTGCATGAATATTTTTCATTGATGCAAAAACACAAAAATGCAAGTCTCTTCATACTGACTTTGTAATTGATTTATGAAAATGATAATAATTCAATATGGAAACAAAAGGCAAAAGGGTGTCCAGCCCCATGCAAGTAAGATGTACCTAATAAATTGGCCAGTGAGTGTAAAATCATGTAAAAACCTTTGCATCACTTTCCTTTTAAATTCAGAGTATAACACTTAATGTTAAGATGTAGAAAACATAATCAAATTATATAAATGAAATAATAATAAATCACTACAAGAATATGGCAAACAGAAGGAGGTGACTTCAAAATGTGTTTTTAAACAAAAAAACATGTTGAGAAAGAATGAGATTTTTTTCATATTTTCAACCATAGTTGTTATTAGAAGTTGTTTTTTAGCTATAGTTTTTTTTAGAAGACCTATTTATTGAACGGGTTGCTAAATCTGATTGTCATCATAATTCAAACATTTGGAAAAAGTCTTTGTTATTGTGTTTGTGACACAATAATACTTAATGATTTCACATGTTTTTTATGTATAAGATTTTTCAAACCTGTAGACTTTGCATGGATGGAACCTCAATAAAAAAGACTCTAAACAAAGCTTTGGTGAATAAAAAACTTGTAAAACAAGCACAAAATGTTCAACATCACTGTTAGAATTTAAAAAAATCATCAAAGAACAGGCTTTACTTTAGCAGTTATTATAGATTTATTCTTAGACTTTACATAAAAATTATTATACTTTTAAGTAAAATTGTTGTCTGCACTGGCCATTATAATTAATTTTGTTTCAGATTTGATTTTTTCAACAATAAACCTTTACACTAAAGTCTTGGTCTTCAGACACAAAAATAATTAGTCACATTTAGACATATTTGAGCTTAAATAATTTTTTCAAGTTTAAATAAATTAATGACCTTTTTTTTTTTTAACACCATATTATCATTTTAAGTTGAAACATTTTCTCTCTGTAAACTTGTGAAAATAGTTCACTTTGAATTTCTTACATCAGGGACTCATAATTGTGGTGAAGTATTTCTCCTGTATGTTAGTTTTTATTTATTTCAATATCTTTGTGAATGCTTTATACAAATAAGCCTTCATTGAGTATATTTGAATTTAATTATACTTTATTAGATTTTTACTGTATTTTTGGTGAAGCAGAAATTATATACCTATTATTTATTGGGGAAAAAGAAAACACATTACTCTGTTTTAAACAACTGATATTAAAGGGCTTTTGTATGTATTCTGCAGAAATCTCTCTGGTAAAAGACTTCCATATCTATCTATCTATCTATCTATCTATGTTAACATATATATATATATATAAATATATATATTTATGATTGCAAAATTGCCATTTTGTTATGATTTACACGACATTCCCCATGGCAACCAGGGATTTTGGTGGCCATTTTGTACATATTTACATTTCCATCATATTGAAAAACTTATTGGAATGAATTTTACACTCCCAAATCTTCTGTTTTCATAGTCATCAAACACCTCCAGAGTATGTTCACTTTATTAGATTGTGTCAAGAGCTTAAACACAGTCTGAAAATGACTGAGACAGTCTGCAGAGCATCAGACTAATGAGTCTACAAAATGTCGAAACTAAGGTTTTATCTCTTACATGATTGTTTAAAAAGTCCTTTTATAACTTTCAATTCATCAGAAAGTCTGAGGTTAATAGCTACACCTAAGCATTTTGCCTGTTGCTAATTTGTTAAACTCTCAGAGCAACACTCTGTTCAAGTCTGCACTTCCATTGCTGAGGCTAAATGTGTTAGCTGAGAGTTTAACTGTGCATTTTCAGCTTGTAAAATAACTGAAGCTTTTACATTCTGAGGTGTTTTATGCAGTTTTGAAAGGTTTTTACAAAACTGTGTTAAGGAAGGAAAGGTGATTGTAATCCCTTCATTCTGAATCATTAGCTACCGTTAGCTTAGCTAACTGTGATCATCAAAAAGTTCAGATCTTACATTTTCCATGTCAAAAATCTGATGTCAGGCTTGAATGACTGTCAGGGTGTCTTAAGTCCGTCTACTGGTGGTAAGTTTTTGAAGTAGCAGTGTGATTTGTTGAAGAAGTTGCAGACTGCAGCAGGAGCAAAGCTTTTTCTGTGTGTCTCTGATTTTGTTTTGGTTTGAATGAGAATCTGTTTCAAAGCACCAAAACCATGGAATGCTGGGCGGCCATTTTGTTATGATTTACACGACATTCCCCATGGCAACCAGGCATTTTGGCGGCCATTTTGTATATTTACATTTCCATCATATTGAAAAACTTATTGGAATGAATTTTACACTCCCAAATCTTCTGTTTTCATAGTCATCAAACACCTCCAGAGTATGTTCACTTTATTAGATTGTGTCAAGAGCTTAAACACAGTCTGAAAATGACTGAGACAGTCTGCAGAGCATCAGACTAATGAGTCTGCAAAATGTCAACACTAAGGTTTTATCTCTTACGTGATTGTTGGAAAAGTCCTTTTACAACGTTCAATTCATCAGAAAGTCTGAGGTTGATAGTTACACCTTAGCATTTTGCCTGTTGCTAATTTATTAAACTCTCAGAGCAACACTCTGTTCAAGTCTACACTTCCATTGCTGAGGCTAAATGTGTTAGCTTAGAGTTTAACTGTGCATTTTCAGCTTGTAAAATAACTGAAGCTTTTACATTCTGAGGTGTTTTATGCAGTTTTGAAAGGTTTTCACAAATCTGTGTTAAGGGAAGAAAGGTGATTGTAATCCCTTCATTCTGAATCATTAGCTACCGTTAGCTTAGCTAACTGTGATCATCAGAAAGTTCAAATCTTACATTTTCCATGTCAAAAGTCTGATGTCTGTCCTAAAGAAGATCTTTAATACTTCTTGTGGTGTTAAATTCCTGTGGCTGGAGGGTGATGTTGTGAAGAAATCTCAGGTTTTAGCAGGAGTAGTACTTCCTCTGGCTGTCTCTGAATCTGCTTCTTTTGAAATGAGGACCTGAGGCTCCTCTGCAGTTACCAAAGCAACCACGGAATGCTGGGCGGCCATTTTATACACCTGTGGCTTTGTTTTATAAGAGAAACCTCTGAAGCTGATGTTAAATGACTGAAATAGTCCAAGGGCCATGACCCAAAATTTGACATACCGGTACCATCTGGGTGGGCAAATTCTATGTGGTTATTTTATACCTACATATCCCTAGTTTATGTTTTCATATGATAGACATCTCAGACTGGTAGCTTCTTTGTGGTTATCACCCCATGAAGTAAAAAAAAAAACCTGACAGAAAACTGCACTTCAGATGCCAGTGCATATCCTGCTTTAGACTCATGCTTAAGGCACTTTTCAGTGTTTTAGAATATTGTGTTGGGTATCATTTGAAAGGGTACATCCTAGGCTTTCATTTAAGTCCACTGGTGAAGCTCTCTGACAAATATGGAGGCCAGTGGAGCTCCTCAAAACATCAAAAACACACATTTTTCCTCAATTTTCGGCTAAAATGTACACTTTCTTTAAACCTTGTGGCATTAAGGAACCTTGGAGACAAAAAATAATAACACTGGAATACTCACATGACTCCAAGGATTCAGGAAATACTTCTCCTCGTTTGGTGCAGAAAAGTTGATACTGAAGCATACTGAATTCAGCCAAACATTCTGGACAATTGAAGGAACGTGCATTCACCAGTCACCAGAAAAAATGTACCCCTTTAAAATTAATTTAGCCCTTCAAAAATAGTATTAAAGCCAACTGGCTTCACTCACTCAGGTGGTCTGATCTGGCCTGCATGAAAGAAGTACTCAGAGACATTCCGGCTAAAGTCATCCTTTTTATTTATGCCTGATACACATCCAGCAGTACAATAGTATGGGTAAAGTGTATATTTCCTGAATCCTTGGAGTCATGTGAGTATTCCAGTGTTATTATTTTTTGTCTCCAAGGTTCCTTAATGCCACAAGGTTTAAAGAAGGTGTACATTTTAGCCAAAAATTGAGGAAAAACGTGTGTTTTTGATGTTTTGAGGAGCTCCACTGGCCTCCATATTTGTCAGAGAGCTTCACCAGTGGACTTAAATGAAAGCCTAGGATGTACCCTTTCAAATGATACCCAACACAATATTCTAAAACACTGAAAAGTGCCTTAAGCATGAGTCTAAAGCAGGATATGCACTGGCGTCTGAAGTGTAGTTTTCTGTCAGTTTTTTTGTACATAATGGGGTGATAACCACAAAAAAGCTACCAGTCTGAGATGTCTATCATATGAAAACATAAACTAGGGATGTGCAGGTATAAAAGAATCACAACTAGAATTTGCCCACCCAGATGGTACCGATATCCGCTCTGGCCCATGGACTAAAAGTGATCAAATACACCGGTCTTTGTTACACTTTAGACAAATATTTTAAAGATGATGTAGTTTTAGCTGTAATTTTAAACTTTGTCTTAGCTGTTTTAAAGATAATGCCGATCTTCTCTGTTTTCTATCCAGCAGGACTTTACAGTCGTGTTTGTTCAGGACTGTAATGTGAAGTCCCTGTTGTGTGTTACTGTGCTGGACACTGTTAAATGTATAGAGATCTGAGTACGAGGCAAACTGCTCTGCACTCACTGAAGCAATGTAATCAGTAAATTATCTCAGATGGTATCAAAACTCATTTTTGTGTCAAAACTGTGGACGAGGGAAATTATCAGTGAAGGCTGTGTTTCTGTGCGTTTTGCAGCAGGTCATGTAAACATTTATGCAAACAACAGGGGCAACTACGTAACATGTAACACTAACGTCGGCTCAGATCAGTGTGTCTGCAGATGTGATCGGTGTCACCGGCATTTGTGGCCACAGTGTCGCTTTCACCAAATTAATTTAATCTGATTTTTGTAAGTTTAAACACTCAGAAATGCCCCCAGGATACTGTCACACGAGCTGTGTGGCTGGGTGGAGTGAAGCTGTGAGGAAAAGTTACAGCCACATAACTACAACACAGGAACTGAGGGAGGGAAGCAATCAAATAAGATCTGTGAGATGATTATCCTCCTAATTTATTCACTAAAAACATATAGGCATAGACATTTGGTCATGTATCACTTAAAGAGACATTTGTAAGTGAAAACACATTAACCCCTGAAAGCCTGTTGTATCATATTTGATACATACTTTTATGATACCTCTGTCTCATCAATATGATAAACAAATATCTAAAACAAACATATGAGGGTCAATCTCATGAAATCTTGGTTTCAAAGACTTAAAGAATGGATTTTTTAAAAAGAACTGCATCACCAAATTTCCTTTTTAGGCATCAATAACAAAGACTGAAGTGTTTATGACCGTTATTTAATAAATATTTGCTAACAATTTAACACCTTTTTGAACATATTTTCCAAAACATGTCCTTAAAAATCTCATTACTGCAATGGATTGAAAACATCAAGGCCATAAAGAAAGCCAATTATTTTTCAAAATTTTAAAAGATGATTATTAACAGTTACGCACAACTACTTGAAACTCTGCAATATCAAATATTACCGCAACACTTTTTGCAATCTACAACCTAATCGTTTTTATATTTCATTGAAACCTGACATATTTTTGAAATGATTTGGCAAACTTTAAAGAAGTTAACATGTATATTGTGCACATGCATTTAAAAACAAACTACTTTTTTTCTATTCATTAAACCAACACTATGTAGTTTTTCCACCCTAATATAATATTTCTAGAGTCATTGTGATGGTACATCGCCTTACAACAGGTTGAATGACACCTCTGTCATGGTCTGAGGGGGTCTGTATCACCTTCACTGGCACTAAGTAACTTCGATGTGGATGGTAGGAACACTTCCACACTAAAAAACTACAAATTTTTACTGCTTTGACTGCTTTATGTCACTTCCCCCTCGAGGTGAAAGCTAAACTTTGGGAAAAGGAGAATATAAAGCAGTTTATGATTTTTTAAAACAGATTTAATGAACAGAATTTAGTTTAAAGTAAATATGCACTTATTTTCCTAATGGAAATAGGGACCTCTGGCTCACACTCCTGCATAGAAAGTGGCGGTAATGCTTCTCTGACGCTGGATGCCACCCGCCATTAAACAAGAAGAAGAAGAAGAAAGCTCCATGTAGTGTTGTTATCATGGCGGAAGCAGCGAAAACTCGAAGAAAAGAAATGTGTATTGGAGGAGACAAAAAAAAGAAAGCAGGAGAGTAACAAGCTAAGTGCCCAGACAGGGATAAACATTGGCCCGGCGTTCACTTGCTGGCGTGAGCTGAAAGATGAGGCAGGATGTCCAACCAATGCTGATTTAGCCCTGCTACTATTGGACTTGTAAGTACATGATGATTCATTCAAATAGAAACATGATCAGACTGTACCTTATCAGTCCACATGGTTTATTTGTCTCTCTGGACATCCTGTCGGCTCGCTTCTCCTCCCTCTGTATGTCAACAAATGCACGTTGGTGTGAGGCGCTCTGTTTTACGACCGCGCAGTTACACTCAACGGCCATAGAGGCCCCTAGAGAGCTGAAAAGCCGAAATCTTACTTAGTGCTGCTTTATATTAATGTTAAATGAACACCTGTTGCAGTAATGATACATACATTTCGGAAATGAGGTTGCTGGTTTTGGTAATGATCATAAGTAAGACTGTTGGTTAGAAACATTATACCATTTTAATGTAGGAAATCATTTAGATACATAACATTCATAGGCTAAAACAGAACAATAACATCATGTATAAAAACAAAAGATCAGGACTAAACAGAGCAAGATTAGAACATATGCTAAAAACATGTAAACCATTTCATTACAGACACAAAAAATTATTGAACACATGGGGAACAAACATGGCATAGTTTACTCAAAAATGAAAATTCTGCCCTCATCTACTCCTCCTTGTGCCAGTCAAAATACAAGTGTGATTTGTTCATAGAATACACAGGTAGTATGGGCTGCCAACACCACTCAAGAGAAAGCTAGTCACCACTGACTTCAGTACAGTATAGTGTTCTACACATGCTTCTCTGAGTGATTGCCCAGATCTCAGGTAACACACAGAAGTGTCGAGCTGATGATGTGGCAGACTTTGGCTCAGGGGTGACGGCTTTTATGTCTTTAAAATAGTACCAGACTTTTTCACCCTCAAACCTGATGGATGGAATGAAAAACTTGTTGGGTCCAGCACAACTCATGGTATCAACCTCATATTGACCATCGGCAATCTGGGAACAAAGTAAAACAAAAGAACACTTATTATGATTTAGGATTTATTATCAATAACATAACATACCACCAAAAGTTTCTATATACCTGTGTGATGGTACCAGGGAACAGTTCTCCATCGTATTGTACGAGGACCCACTTTCTCATTTCCAAAAGTGGCTCAACATTCTCCTTTTCTGACTCTTGGAAACCAAATTCCTTTGGACTGAAGCATCCACAGGCACGGTCACAAAAACAGGACACTTCTCATGTGTGGAAAGGAAGGAAAAGAAAGGAAAAGAAAATTAATTTTAGTTGAAATTAAACTCATCCATTATTATCATCCATTTGATACTTAAGTAGAAAATGATGCTCAAGGCTCAATATGGTGCAACATCTAGTGCCCCTGTATAATGACATAGAGAATACAGACTATAAGTGCTGTTTTGTATATTTACACTTGTATCACATACTGATGAAAGCATATTAGTTTCTCTCTTAATAGTAACATTCATAGCATGGACAGTAACTGAAGAATGCACAGGGAGGTTGCCAGCACTACTCAAGAGAAAGCTAGTCAATATTGATTGCATTTAAGTCAATGGTGACTAGCTCTCTTTCTGGTAACCTCCCTATGTGTTAATTGGACAAAATGCTCCTGTGTTTTAACTGGCATGACAGTGACTATATTATGACACAATTTTAATTTTTAGGAAACTGTTCCCTTTAACTACAGTACTCCATTTGTCTTAAACCATCTATTGTTTACAGTTTACAGGATATTTCCACCAGGAACCTAGGTAAGTATAAAGGTACATTTCTCCTCTTTTTAGGTATAGTATACATTTAGTTAGAATATGTTACTGTTATTAACTGACTCACCTGATGAATTCTCATCG
>JBAMNC010000668.1:370000-466370 GCA_037902135.1 Cetoscarus ocellatus | reverse complement strand
AACAAAGTGACACTTTACTCACTCTCTAATGTTATTGCTAGCTAAATGCAATGTACGCAGTTTGTAAGTCAGCTAGCTTGTTCAATTTTAGGGTGCTTTCCAAGCCAATTAACCTTGCAGTGCAGCTGGATCCGCCTGATTCGTTGTCTGTAATCAGGCGGATCCATCTTGCAAAGTTCCAAACTGGAACTGACCAATTAGGGTCCTTTGAGGAGGAAGAGGGAGGAGCTACAAGAGTGATGATAGCAAGAAGCGACTGCAAGCCAGTAAACAGTGGCTGCTCGTACAGAGATTAGCATAGATGCTACATGCTTCAGAAACAGATTTATTAGAACTGTACAGCATTTCTTCAGTAAATGAAGAGCAAATAACACTCAAAGCATTTCTAAATGGAAAAGATATTTTCACTCCACTTTTGACATGTTTTGGTGATAGTTTAGCTAAGAAGTGGTTTATGTTTCACATCACAGCAGTAGCACCAGCCTACTACAACATCTCATTGGCCCTTAATGAATGCAAATTGACAGAACGATCGTCAAATCACCTTCCAGGTATATATATTTTTTTAAAGGTTCAGCCCTCCTATAAAAGTCTGTCATGCCGGCCACCATGATAAGATATCTTCCACTAGCTATGAGATAAGGAGCTCTCCAGATTTGATTTTTGTAAACATTTTAGGTAATGTAACCATTAAACTAATATATATATATACATATATATATATATATATATATATATATATATATATATATATATATATATACACAACAAACTTAGTCTTTTTAAAAACTGACTTAGACATTCAGGTCCAGGTTCTGCATATTATTTCTCCAAAAAGCTGCAGTCCTTGGTATGAATCCTGACAGCAGCTCAGTAAGTCTTGAGTCTAATGTTCTTCTCAGCAGGTGTTTTACTATGTCCAAGAAGTCAGAGCACATTGGGTTACTAATACATTAAAGATAGATCAGTGCCAGTAGAGTGTGCCAGTAATCCATGCCAGCCAGACAGCATGTTCACACAGCACAAGAGCTCAGGACATCAGGGAGCTAATGCAGCCTTTAATGATGGTATTAATTGATCCTTTACTTTCACTGTTATGACTGTAAACAATACACAAATGAAATAAAACCCAATTTAAATCTAACCTTGAGAGAAAGAGGTAAAAATTTCAGGAAGAGTATACAAGTGAAGGAGGTTATTTTGTCTCAAATCCTTGTATCTTTTTACTTACAACTTGCCAAAAAATGGACATATATCATGTTATATTCAACCCAATAGTGCAAATTACATTTAATAATCCCTAAAATAAATTACTTTCAGGCTCCCTCCCATATTTCGTCTGTGCAGCTTCTTCTGAAGCATTTCCTCTCCCCTCCTCTGTCCTCCCTGAACCCTCCTCCTCCTCCTCCTGTGGTAGCTGTCCTTTCAGCACCACCACCACTGCAGCAAAATCCTGCTCCACTCTACCTTTTAACAGCGTTTTTCCTTTTTTTTTTTATAAACTCCACCTACATCTTTGCTACATAATACCTCTTACACGACAGTCTGAGTAATCTGTGCAAACAGCAGACAACTGGGAACACCGTGTTTCTCATGTTAAAATGCAGCTTATCCACACAAATGTTAAAGGGGATTTGATTGTTTGATTGTATAAACCACTCTCAAGAAGATCTATTGACACTTTTTCTCCTTAAGATCACCAGTTGCTTGTATTTTGTACTCAAGTTGCTGAGTTTAATGGATCTTTTTTTTTTTCATAAATGGCCAAATGATTTAAAGACTTTTGTCACACTAAAGACCATTTAGTGATCCCTCTCAGTTGTCAAGGCCATTAAAAGGCAAATATCGGCCTACTTTTTTCAGTGTTTTTTTATTGTCAGTGTGCACTAAAAGAACAATCATACCCCCATTAAACTTTCTAATATAATAATAATGCAATATTGAGTCATTTAACCTCAGACTGCCCCCATATCACTCTGTTTGAGCCATGCACGTACATAATTGTGTGCAACAGACTGAAAAGTTAATAGTGCAGCTCAGAATATTAAGTTAAAAATCTTTCCGATTGTCTATAAACACATTCAGTTCATCTGTGTACCTTATTACACGGAAGAACTGTCATAACTTCAGCAGCCAAATCCTGTTTATAATAATCACTTTTCTAATTAATTGCCAGCTATGAGACCTCCTTGTTGACAAGAAGAGTTAACTATTGTGTTATGCTGAAATCCATCTCTTCTACACTTCTGATCCCAATGCTGGTGTAGTCTGAGGCCTTAAACGTGGAGATGAGTTGGCAGTTTGGCACGTCCAGTTTCATTGTCAGGGAGTCTCAGGGATTTTTGAATGAGTCTCTGGTTAAACTTCTTATAACTTAAAAAACAATACACCTGCCCTAATGTTTTTTTTGTTTGTTTGGTTTTTTTGAGGGGCAGACTAAAACTAGAAGGGCTCTAACTTTTCTTTTGTCCCCACAGTTTCATTTTGAAGCAACAACTCAGGCTTGCTTACATCTATGATTGTGCTTAATTGTGTTGTCTAACCTTGACATAGCAAGGGTTACAGTGTTGGTCAGAGACATTAAAGGGCCCAATTGTGCTTTTATTCAGGATCATATTTTCGGTTTCGACAACTGCTAGAATATGTTCACAATTGCTCATGTTCAAACAACCTTCTACTTTTCATACTGAACAAAAAACTTAAAAAAAAAAACCCATATATTATTATGTGTTTTAATTCCCATTTAAATTGCCTGTTGCTCACAGGTAGCACAGCATGTTTTGTTCCTAAAATAAGGCAGCGGGGCTATTTGCTTGAAAGTAATAAAACTACAAAATTCAAGGCTGGATTGCATATTCAAATAAGAAATTGAGACATTGCTTGTTCTTTTGGGTTATGTGATCAAAAATCTCCACTATTATGGATGTTTTTTGCCTCAGTGGCCCAAGTCTGATTATTTTGATTACATAGGGCATTATTGGCTTATTGGAAGAGAAAGGGTCAAATCTTAATGTCTACAAAAAATTGATCTATTTTTAAGAGAACATTTCTGACAAATTATGTGCTATGTGGATTATTAATGGAAAATGACCTTGAGAAGACATAAACGTGGACATCTACAAAAGGTATTCATGGCAAAGAATATAAATGAGCACTAAGTTTAACTTTTGTACAGGAGCATGCTATAATGTTCATACAAAATAAAACATATAAGTGTACTGAACCAGATAAGCAGAGCTAAAGTGATACTTTATCCAGTATGGGCACCAAAAACTAACAACAATCACAGCAGCTTTAATTTCTTCATACTCTTTTTTTGTTTTGATGGATACGTGGAATGATCAAGTCAAAGAAACTTTGATTACCATGACTTCTATGACTTACCAGATAGAGAGTCATCTATTATAAAATAGAAATGATACATTTCTTCATTATTATTATTATGATGTGAGATGGTGTTTATGTACCATAATAAATTCAGCTTTTAGCTATTCATCTAAACTGAGAACTGAAAACAGAGGGAGGGTTGTGGCACTTTTCAGAATAATCTTCGTATTGTTAATTTTCATCAGCCGTGCTGAAATTCTCCAGCTAAAGCAGATTAAGCTAAATTTGTCCACTCTGGAGGTCATTTTGCTGACTGTCTACCTGCTTTGAAGTTGTTTGTGTTTTCAGGTCTGCTGAGCTTGTATTATGTTACACTCACTTATCTGTAAGGAAAAGGTTTGCTTGGTTCATACTCTGCTGGACACTTATTATCGTGGGTCAAGTTTTTTTTTCTTAGCCTGTGTGCGTTGGCACATTTGCAGGCAAGCATCCTTTTTCATCCTGATAAGTGACCTGTCATGTAGAGTACAGCAAGAAGCCTCAACCTGATTTAAGAGACAGTGCTGTGTATGTGAGTGTGAGTATGTTGGATAATTTGTCAGCATCTTGTGTTAGCTGAGTGTGTCTCTGAAGTCACTGCTGCATGCACATGTGAGCTGTTTGATGTGTGTGTGTGTGTGTGTGTGTGTGTAGTCAGTACAGTAAGCATCCCAGAGAGAAGTGGGAACAGTGATTGTGTTGGAAGCAGAGCTGGAGTAGAGCCATGTGCTCGGCAGGGGTACTGGCCCTTTAATAACTATCAGCCAATCAGGCAGGGGATGCTGGGAGCAGGCCGTCCTTGGGAATGACCTTGCAGGGGGGCAGAGGGATGGAGAGGGAAGAGCAAACAGAGGTGGCAGATAAAGGAGAGGAGGAGAGGGGTTAGTGAAGAGAGTGCAGGGAGGATGGAGGAAATTTGAAGTCATGAAACAAAAAAAATTATAGATGGTTTATTTTAGGAAAGATGTTACATGAATTTATCTTGACTGCAAAGGTAAAATGAATACTACAAAACACAAACAGGCCACAAAAACCAATAGATAGGTAGTAAAAGCAGACAGATATCAGACAGATGAATGAGAGATAGTTGAGTACACTAAGAGGATTAAAAGTTCAGCTGCGTAGTTCTGCCTCCCTCCCTCTCTCTGACAGACATGCAGACGTCATGCTGTCCAGATTAAATTGACAGTGTGCCACGCTCTTACTCTTGCATAAGAATTTCTCTGAAAGGGATGAAAGAGATGCATAAGAATAGGGCTCCTGATTTAAATTTGTGGTTTAAGTTCTGAGAAGATTGTTTAAAACTCTTTCATAGACGTAAAACTGCAACACTTTTTAAAAAGAAGTGTAGACTTTAAATTCATTGTCTTTCTGAGAGTAGGAGAAACAGAATGGGAATAATTTCCTGTCTGTGCAGCATGAAGTTAGCCAGAAGGTTAGCTTAATTTAGCTTAGCTTAGCAATAAGACCAGAAGCAGCATGGGAAACAGCTGACCTGGCCAGGCACAAAGCTAAAAAATATCTACACAATCTTAATCTTACTTATCACTACCTAATTTCTCATTTGTAAAATCCTTTGAAACACAGATGTGATAAAAAAAAATAGGAGTGGGGGTTTGGCACATTTATGGACCCCTTATAAAGCTGACTCTTCAGCTCTTTTGACACTACTTGATCGGAATTTATGAGGGTGATTGAGATTAGTGCCATAATTGATTCTGCTCATAGATCTTATTTCCTATTGATTTCCTTATTTGTTCTTGTGGAATTTTGGAAAAAAGTGGAAAAGTGGAAAAAAGTAGGCCTCAATTGATTTTTTATGTCAACAACCTCAGACACATGGCACTTCTGCTGTGCCGCATCAGCAAATGCTTTGACATGGTGACCTTGTTTCCTTCTTTGCTTAAAATAACACAACCAGGGAGATCACACTTGGCACTGCCATGTTTTTTTATTTTGAAGCCTTACTTTTGACTGCCTGTCTCCTGTCTGCCATGATTACTTCCCTGATGTCTTTGTTGTTTTTGCCGACTTCCTCTGATGATAAAAGTGAGCTCATTGTTTTGCAAGGCTCACAGAACTAATTAGAGGGCACTGATAGGTAATTGTTAAGCATAAAGGCAAATTATATCCATAACTTTGGCGTTGTTGATGAGCTTACTCATTGCACTAGTTTTTTTATTGTATGGGTGTTTCGTCCACATGAATACGGTGTTTTAGGTGCCCAAAAAACGCACAGTTTTGAAAACGGCTCCCAGAGTAAATAAATCTCAAAACACCTGCCTTGTGCCTTGCTGAGCAATAAATACACACATTTTCAGAAACAATGATCTCACAGCCCCGCCTCTCCCTTAAACTGCATGTACTAACCCTAACAACAATAGAAACAATGGTGGAATACAGTCTCATGCTCATGCTGAAGAAGCTACTGAGCATGTTATAGCTTTTACAGACAGATCTTCTGCTCTCCTTTGACCACTGTGAGCAACAAGTGGACATGGAGACCAACCAGTGTTTGTGTAAGTTTCTCATGATGTATGTTCCATGTCTTCCTCTCTGGTTTTGGTGTGTGTCTGCAGCAGCGTTACAGCACCACTTACAGGCCGGGTGTATATACTACAGGGTTTTGCAGCGTTTTCATGTGGACGGACACATTTCTTGAAACAATGCCATGTTTAGAAAGAACATTTTAAACATGAAAACCTTTTTGTCTCCATGTGGACAGATCCGTTTTTTGATTCCCATTGCTGTACTTGAGACAAAAATGTAAGGTCTCTATATCTGATAAATTGAGTCATATTACACATTTATGGACTGATTTTCACATAAACATTTTATACTTTATACTGAGGCCACTTGCACAAATGATTCTTTGCAAATTTGCAGACTCTTCAACTTTAACCGTGCAATTCTTTTTATCTTATATAAAGTTGTACATGTGATTTGTTTTACTTTAGTACAAGATATATGGCACTAAAAGTGTATTTTACATAATATGGGACCTATAAAAAGAACTAAAACAAACAATTATCCACTTAAAAACATATACCATATAAATAACACATTTTTCTTTTAAAATGGTTATATTTTTTGTAATCTCTCAGCATTATTATACATTGAAGTAAAGAGCTATTTTATTATTTTTTTTTTATAAAATTTACTTTCCAGTAAGCCTAATGCTTCCTTTTTTGGCAGGGAACAATAACAGCCTACAATCAACATGCAGTGATGAACAGAAAGTCCAACAGACACTGGAACTCTTGATAAAACCTTCACAAAGAGACAAACTAGATAATCTTGGATGGAATTAGGTGTGCCTCTCATGTCACTGGCTTTTTTGTGATGCTAAGCTAAGCAAACATAAGTTAGCTGTAGTTCAATGTTCACATTTCATACACAGAAATGGTTTTGAAACTTTTATCTGGCTTTTGATGCAGATGCAGAAAAGTGTATTTCCAAATGTATCCCATAATTAAAGATAGTATAGTGTGGAGATAACATTACATATCCACTAGTCGAGCACTGCCTCCATATCAGCAGCTTTAGTAGCTGATAATGACCTTCTTTATCACCACAGTAGCCTACTGATGCATTCACTGGTTCTCGGTAAGGACTCCAGTGCTGCTCCATATGTGGTGTCAGCAGCAGGCACAACACTGTGGCCCAACCAGATGTGCAGCAGTGTGTGGCCCCATTCTGTTCCAGGTGACAGATGAGAGTGTGTTTTCAGGGTCTGTGTCTTTGTGCAAGTATGTGGAAGGTAAAACTTAAGAAACTTGGAGCACAGTGGCTTTAATTTGTTAGTTCATGTCTGAGTCAGCGCATTTGTGCATGAATAATGAGCCATGGGACTAGTGTGTGAGTGTTTGTGTGTGACTAGGAGCCCTCTTCTGCCATGCCAAATGAGTCATTGAGATGGAGTGATGACCAATGCTATGCTAACTAGGCTACCTCAGCAATGCTGTCACTACTGCTGCACCCTGTCACCTCAGACACGAGACCCCACCCTGGCTCCAGAGTCACACAATCCACTACAGTAGTCTACTCCAGTAACAAGCACACATACTGATACACACCTATTCCTTATCTGACTGTGGAAACCAAATATCTCTTCATTCTCCTTGCTAACTTTGCTAGTTCATCCAGCTTCTTAGTATGTGTCCAGCGAGTATGCTTTAATTGCTCTGAGCATGTTTCTGTTTCTTCCTTGACCGAGGCTTGCCCACTCTCTCCTTATTCTTGCCTTAATCCTGAGCTCTGTTCTGACATAAAGAGGCTGCTCTGTGCTTGTTACTTGACCACTCTCACAGACGATGTCCCCTCCGTGGGAGTGTGGAGAGTGAGTGTATGTGTAATTGGCTCTCCACTGGACACTACTTTGTCCCTTCTGTGTGCACTCACATGTACAATTACAATCTGTAGCCCAAATGTCAGCCCTTGGTCATCTGTTGGCTGTAAAATATGCCCAGTGGAGGTTGTTATTGGCCATGAATAATAATAATAATCATACAAATAATAATCTTTACTATGTGTAGCACTTTTAAACAGAGAAGAACGTACAGGACAAAGGACAAGGGCTTAAGAACAGAAGGAACCAACAAATGAAAACACGAGTTAAAACAAAGGAACCCTTAAAAATGTATGCAAACAGCATAATAAACCCAAGCACAATAAAAAGCTAAGAAGAGAGAGCAGACCAACACTGCAAATGAGAGGGAAACATTTTTAAAGGAACATGAAGAAGACCTAAAACCCCACACCAACACACATTGGCTGAATAAGCTGCTGTTGAGTAGGGGTGTAACAAACACTGATGTATACCAATATATTAATTTGCTGATCAATGATCCAATTAAATCCACTAAAAGTCAGAATATTGGTTTGAATCGCTAACTTATTGACGCAGCTTTATTTTGAAATTCCCACCCATGTGACAGTTTCTGCCTTGCCTATTGTTTTCCTGTGAGTTCAAACCAGCTGGCAAACTCCAAGGCTGTAAATGGAGGCCAATGCGGGAGTGCTAAAACGTGTAGTACCTGTAGAAAAATTACACCTTCACTGTAGGCAGAGGCAGGCTAATGTTACCCATATACTCCCGGCGTTTGAGCTAAGCTAATTAGCGGTCAGCGAACTTTTTCTGTCTCTTTCTTGTTACTGGATGCACAGTCAAAAGAATGGTGTCTACCTGCTTGTCATGGACTCGGGAGTGAGGCAAGACATGAAAACAACAAAAAAGTTGGAGTGTTCCTTTAAGCAATAAAATACTAAAAATTACCTTTTCATATTATAATTGTTGTTATAATATGCAGGCTTCTAAATCCTATCAAATCAATATTGTATCATGGCCGACATTGGAAAATCAGCAAATTTTGGATCATTTTCCAGAAAATTGATATTTTATCATGATAAAACTGGTGATATTCAGCCCTACTGCTTAGACAAGCCATAATTAACCTCAAGCCTAATGACTTACCACAAACCCTAAATTTACTTATCTAATCTGAGGAATTATATCAGTGGGCCATCATGACAGCTGTTGAGTATTTAACTCTGAGGGTGATGTCAGAGTAAGATGGCACTTGTGACAAGATGATGCAGTATCTTTACAACGAAGGCTGTCAGGGTCATCCCCGTCAAGTGACCCTGTAGACTGAAGGAGGTTGTCCTGGCAACTACTAGCCCTTCTTTCTACCATCCCCCCTTTCATTTCACTCCTCATCACATTACTCATCTGTCATGCATGCTGCACACACACATCCAGGCAAGATGCTTAGAGATCAAGGGCATCTGTGAGATACAAGTAATGATTTAAATATTCAATGAAACAGGCGACAAAATTAAATTCTCTTTATTCTATGTGTGGGGGTAAATGAGGGGAAGAAAGGGTGAGAGGTAAAGGATATGCTTTATGCCATCCACATCGAACATCTCTGCACAACGTTCTCCCACCATCTCAGAGCATAAACTACATCCTCTTTTACCCCTCCCGGTTGCAAAGATGGTGGTCCATTCATCTCCTCAAGGTTGGACTGACGCTTTGTACTACACCTCTGGATTTCTGCCTGAAGCCTGCAGCCCACTGTTTGGATACTAATGAGAGCAATTTTACTTTGCTGACTTCACCGTTTGCTCCTGATTTGGTCGGGCCAGTGCTGGAAGACCTTGTCCAAACATTACATATGTGTATGTATGTATGTATGTGTATATGTATGTATGTGTATATGTATATATATATATATATATATATATATGTCAAGTTTTGAATGTTTTTGCTCCATCGTTGTGGTCTGACCTTCAGTAACCTTGAACTGGAGCACTGTATTAGTTTAGGGGATATTAAAACCAAACAATCATTTGACAAGTGTTTGCCAATGTTTTACCACTGAATGCTGCTAATATGTTGATTGTGAAATCCTTTTTTGTCATTCTTGTTTTTTGTTATTTGTGTGAGACTTTTTCAGCTGTCTTGGCCAGGACTCCCTTGTAAAAGAGATCTTTTGTAGCCCAATTTGAATGCTCCTGGTTAAATAATGTTGAAATCCAAATATGGTAATAACTGTTCTTTTTACTTGTAAATTTAAATCAGTGGATGAATTTTCTGTGTTTCTGTGGTTTGTACCTGCACCTTGTCACATGCTTCAATGATGGACCAGAAGACAAGATGCCCCATTGACTCAGGGTGTCACTGCAGCTTCATTTAAGCGGTTGTAATGATGGACATAGCAGAGAAGGAAAATTATCAACCTGAGCACACAGAACATATCTTAAGCATGTTTCAGGTTTTTGATATAAAAAATGATCTTCACTATGTAAATGTTTGTTAACATAAGTTTTTAAGCCCAGTGCATTATTGTTGTATACATTGCATATATTTTTGTGTTTGCTGTTCTTGAATTCATATCTTGACTACACGCTCTCGCATTGCAGCATACTAAGTTTTTCCTTATGCCTCCGAGTACTCGCAGGACTATATTATAGTGATTAGAATTACTTTTGCAACTGAACCACTTGCTTAAGGCCTGGGGAATGTCAACTGGGGAAAATTATACAACTAAAGTTGCTAAGGGGGAAAATTGCTTAAGTTGCAATTTCTACTTTTCATTGTGTCCTCTACGGACCTGTGTTTGTTCCCTCCTTCCTCACTCCTACACACTAGGCTCCCTCCCTTCCTCTCTCTCCTCTCTCTTTCTCCCCTGCAAAAAAAACTCAATGCTAAGGCTAATTTTAGCCGTAACACGTCAGTTAAACTTGACATTTTTGCCCTAGTTATTTTGCACCTTCCATATTCACTTCCACATGAACATCTTGAGTGAATGTGTGTGTGTGGGTAAACGTCTGTAAAGGTGTGTGTATACTGCAGCACGTGCGAACAGTTGAGTTATATGATGAAGAGTGAGATGAAAGAGAGGGGGAAGGGAGGCAGCCAGTCTCCAGGGTCATTTGACTGGGGTGACCCTAACGGCTGATTGGTTAATTCCCTGTCCTCTGAGCCATCCCATGATGCTTAGAGGAAGGATAGCTCCCAAGGTTATGCATGCCGACACATGAGGGGGGACATGCAGCTAGATACACAGCAACACACACACGTCCCCCCCCCCCCCCCCCCCCCCCCCCCCACACACACACACACACACACACACACACACAGGGTGAAGCACAGCCTTATCCTTGGCAAAGCCGGGGGATTGTCACATTTCCATTTAAACTGCTGCAGACATGTTAGAGCAGTAAATCTGAGGTCGTCCACATCCTCAGAAGAGCAAGGTGAGAGACGGACATAGGACACTGAGGATATTATGAACAGATGCTGTGTTGGACAAACTTAAAGAATAACAACACAGTTATGTATCTGTTTTGTAATTTGATTAAAACTGCTGCAAAAGCAAACAAACATAAATGTTAGAAACCATCTGATAAGACATTTTTTAGTCATTATGATGAATAGTTCTTGACTGGGAAAAAGTTATTTTGCCTGTTGGCGAGACTCAAATATTTGTTGTTTTCCGTTGATATGATTACAAATGGCATAAGCATAAAACAAATCAAAGTTTTGGGCACTTAGTTGCTTCTAACACTGTCCTTTACTATTTAAAAATCATTTCTTGCCTTTAAAGAGCTCAACAAAAAGTTCAAGTAATAAAGGCAAAATGTGCAACTTTTGACTAAAGGTCCATTCACACATTAATGTATATCAGCTTACACTGACCAGTGTTGAGGAATCATCAAAATTTTGGTGAAAGTACAAGCCTCGCATCAATTTTGCTTTGTTCAACATAAATAAATGTATCCAAAGGGGAGGGTAATGTTGTGCTGGTGGAATCTGATGTTTGCTGTTGGCCTCCTGACTAACTGTGGACAGATTTTTAGTGTTTGCAAATGTAGTTGCAACGTAGGCGTAGCGCTCAACTGAGGGGAACTTTGGCCTGACGGGGCTTGCGGCTGCTGAACACAGGACAAAAGTATTGGAAAGTTGCTTAACAAACATTACATAAAGCATAAAGCAAAGACATATATGCCATTTCACACATGCAGCTGCAGCTGGTCTCAGTATTCTAACACCATGCCTACAGGGCAAATGACAGTTGTACCCAAAAAGGCACCTCAAGTCATACAACAGTTTCTCAGCTGAGATGAACTTAGCTCTGAGGGTAGTTAAGGTAAGCGGTGGTCAACTGTTGCTGGTGTTTACAAGCGTGTTGGATCAAACAGAAATTTTAAGCATGTAAAATTTTATTTATAATCAATGTATATCAGCGTTTTCCACATGACAATAACTTAGTTTTGATGTGGCTTGTTGTATTCCTGTCCTTCAGCAAAAGTAGGCCAAAGTGTCAGTGTGTGAATGCAGCCTAATAAACGTGTTTCAGTCTATCTTTACTTTTACATATTGCTGAATGATTTTTTTAAGCCTCTGCAACAGGAAAGCTCTGAGGCATCATGTTTTTGGGCTGTACGGCCATCTGTCCGAGATTTTTTTGTGAAACTGTTTAGATTTTAGAGGTTGAAGTGATTTCATTGTGAAGGTCATATGACAAAGGTCAAGATTATGGAGCTTCATTGCCATTCTTTGCTTTTTAAAAGACAATATCTCATGAAAATCTAAGAGATTCCTACCAAACTTTACACAAATGTCCATTGTTACAAAACCTTGCAGTGCAGCTGGATCCACCTTATTCAATATCTGTAATCATGCAGGTCCATCTTGCCAAGCTCCAATATACAACGATTGTGAGTAGCCCAAAGAAGCACAGCCCAATCAGTGTCCTTTAAGCAGAAAGAGGCGGGAGATATGAGCAAGAGGACAGCAGGAAGTGACTGCTCGTACAGAGATTAGCATGGATGCTAACAGCTTCACTAACAGTTTTATCAGATCTGGACCACATTTCTTTATCAAACAAAAAATAAACAACACTGAAAGCCTCTCACGATAGAAAGGATATTTTTGCTCCACTTCCAACATGTTTTGGCAAGAGTTTGTTCTGCAAAGTGGCTCATATGTTGTAATGTAGATCGCTATGCTTTGAAAGGTTCTGCCCATTCTTAAACACTTTCTATGGGCTGTTGCCCAGATGGAGCAGTGAAATACACTGAAAGGTCCATCTGGTGTGTCAGGTTACTGTTACAATAAGCTGAATTTTTGTACGGTCTGTTGTAACAAATACTAACCTTTTTCTTTTTCGTAGCCATAATCAAAGGCGAGGACAGAAGGAGCTGATTGATTTTGAAGGGTCATGGGTAAAAGACAAATGTTTGCAAGGCTCATGATCATTCTCTTCATGTGAATGCAGTCTTGATGAGAATACAATTTCACAAGAGCACTTACCAAATTTTTTTGCACAAATTTCCACTATGGCACGTGGATGAACTTCTTAGGTTCTGGAGGTCATGGGCCAAAGGTATAGATCATGGATCTCCTAGCCATCCTTATATGTTAATAGGCTATCTTAAGAAAGCTTTGTTGGATTTCTGACCATCTTAACACATTTGTCTCCTTTGCCTGAAAGAAGAACTGATTTGATTTGATTTGGGGGGTCATAGGTCATCAGTTATCATGTTCACCTCCTGCTTTTGAACATGTTATCTCAAAAACTCTTTTAGGGATTTCTATAAAACTTTTTAAGGATAAACTAATTACAAATTCGAGTTACAAAATGAATTGTCCACAGGCTTTATGATCATCCACTGCCAATGAGATTTAACAATAAAAAAAGACCCTGGTACTTTTTCTTAACCCACCACTGTACTTTCAGTCGCTAGCAGTTTCATACCTTACAGAGGCAAAGTACTGAACATTGATAGGTTTACAAGACATCAGAAATGCTTTTGTAAATGTTCAAGAATTAAATGTACAGCAAGTCAATACAGAGTTGTATGTTGCTTTTATAGCTTCATGTCATATATTGTACTCTGCCTTTTTTAAGACTAACAAATAAAATCTCCAAATCATGCTCTTTATAGTGCCAGTTAAATTATTCCACAAGGAGAATTCAAAATGCGAGGAAGACATTTGTGTTACAGCCCTAAGGTCATTATAGATGGGACAGAAAATGAATCTCAATCTTAATTTCAAATAATTCACTCAACAAACCTTCCCGTCCTCTGGAGTGGCATTAACTCTACTGCTCTCTGAAGTTAACAGTAAAGGTCTTGAATTTTGCTGAGCACATCTTTCCGCAGAAAGGTCAGAATAATCATCTAATCAAATGTCTCATAAAGGTAAAATGTTGCAAGGCATTTGAATCCAGAATAGCATTTGAAGCAAAAGCTTCCACTCAGTGTTCAGTCTCTGATTTTCTGTCGAGCCTTTAGTTACATTGCATGGTGTTCACAGAGAGACAAAGCTGTCATGTTGTCATTGTGTTGTTCACATAATAAGTGGTGACAACTAAAGACATGATCCACCACTCTGATAATGAACAGAACTCCTTTTACTGATGTGGACTAGACTACGAAAATCAGAAAGGTTTGCCGAATAAATGCAGTTTTGTAGTAGATGTAAAAAAAATGTCTTTTTGAAAGAGTGGAACATTTTTTTCTAGAACGGATGTGTTCATTTACTACCTATCAAGGCCATTCATTTTATCTTGAGTTTCACTTGCAAGTTCAGTTCAGTTTCTATTAAATACTTAGGCTGATTTTTTAGTTGATGTTGTTCTTTATTCTGTGAAAATCCCTAGTTTTGTACAGTTTATAGGTGTTACTTTTCTTTTTGTTTTTGTTTTTTTTCAACTTTGTATCTACTTTGCCAGTAGATAAAAGGTTGTAAAGGGGACAAAAGTTTGAAATTGAGCAGTCAGCAATGCAAAACTGAAATTAATGTATCTGCTTCAAAGTGCAAGGATAGACTATGAGTCACACAGTATGCCTGGAACAAATGACCACCAAGAACATTTTGTCTGTACTATTACCTAAGATAAACCTCTTAGAGCAGCTGGAGTTTTCAGATTTCACATCTGTCATTGTGCAGATCCATCTTTCAAGCTTCCAGCTAATAGATTTGTTTCAAGTCAGATATATGTAGGTATGTTAGTCTTTTTAAAAAGACAGACAGAAAGGAAACTGATATTTGATGTCATTGTGACAGTCTATTTTTGTGGGAAAAAGACATAAAACAAAAACAAAACATTTTATTTGCTATGAAATGAAACCATTGGTTTTTAAATGTTGTGATATGGTTAAAACTGAATTTCCTTATTGGGATAAATAAAGTGTATGTACTCTGCTGAAATTACAGCTGATAAATGGGATATGCATGGCCAATAAGTATAACTGATATGTCAGCTGGAAATATTGGCAGAAAAACTGCAAATTCCAGTGATCAACTTTTTAGGCTATCATCTGCCAATACATACTGTATCAATAATATTGCACATCCCTAACTCCGATTGGCCCATAATGAATATGATGAACAGAACATTTGTTCAGATACCTCACAATTTTTTAAAGCCTCCATGGCATGCAAACTCTTTGTAAGGGACTTTGCCTAGATGGACATAAAATAGTGATTAATTTCTGACTTCTCCAAGAGGTCCAGTGAACAGCTCAAATATGGGCGTAATAAGGTGAATTCAGTTTGAAATTCCTCATTCAGGTTTAAAATTGCTACAGTAAATAACTATAATATTTTTAGTTTTAAACAAGGTTTTGAAAGATTTCTAAAAATATTGAAATTTTTCTTGTTTTCATGACAGTTCTAATGCATTTTCTAACAAATTTGTTAAGCACTGTATTTCCCATGGATATGTGAAACAGTCTATCTGGTGTGTCAGGTTTATTTTATATTATTTAAGTTATTTTTTAACACAATATAGTTCCTGTCAGTCAAAGAGTATTTACAAAATCCAACATTTTATTTTAATTCCAGTGGACAAAAAGGTTTTTAATTTTTTAGTTTCAATTATTTAGTTTTCGTTGGCGACGGTGACCTCTGCATGGACCATTGCTTAAGATTACCCAAAATGCAGCACTCCTTAAGCTATGTCCAGCTGTCAGAGTAAAGCCGATGTATTAGCCACATCATTCAGCCTGAGGTCGCAGACCATTATAGAGGTCAATGAGGATTAAATCCTGCCACATTACATACTGTTGACCTGCTTAATGTCTGACGTTAAGAGGTTAAACTAAACCTGTGTGACTGTACCACTGAAGAGTGGACATGACTTTAATTAAAATAGACATATTTGTGTCCTTGTGACATTTGCTGAGTTGGCATACAGATCTCATTGATAGATTCAAACCTTGGCATGATGTTTCTCTGAGAATTATGGGAGCTCTGCGGGTGTGGCTGCAGGCTTAAACAAATTGAAACGAACATCTGGACACACCCTGGCAAGGACACACACACACATATGTACACACAACTCATTAAGCTGAGTAGCTGTAACCCACAAATAAATCTTGATTCATTAGATTATGCCATGTTAGCACATGCTAAAATTACATGCAGCTAAATCAAAGCTTGTTTACTCTGACTGAGTGATATGCCGAGCTATTCATCACCCTGTTGAAACACGACATTACTCAAGTGTTTCCCTCACAGCCATCTGTATGTACTGCTGTGTCTGTGTCAGAGAGTGGGTTTGTTTATGAGACGACAAGGTTGCACATGTGCCCAGAAATGTGATGTTTGGGACTGAATGAAGCACAGGATGATGGAGGGGAGGGAGTTTGGATGAGTACCCAAGAGGCACTCAGTCGTCCTAATGTTGTGTCATCAGTGGGGACTGAAACATCTGGTACCGTGTGGTGCTGTGCTGGCCTTCAATGGCTGCTTTTACTAATTTATTCAGTCAGAAAAAAACAGAGTAAACACAGGTCTATGTCTGTGCAGGGAGAGCTCAGCAGTAAGTGACATTGTCATTTAATGAATACACTTTAAAGTTTTGGATATATATGACAGTTTTGTATACCCATTTAGTATGCACATCAATAATCAGACTTATTCTCTGTTTGTGTATCAATTGACGTGTGCGATTCCACATGTTGAGTTTTAAACATGAGCATCTTTGTGCTACTTTAGTATGTATTAATATAATAACTCTTTTTGGACTTTTAGTTAGTTAAAATGCACCAACTTTGCTGTTTTAAAGTGTAACTTAGCTACATTGACAATTTCTGTTTCCTTTATTAGAAATTATAGATGTGAATTTTAGCACTTCTCATTCCACAGAATTATTTGCTCCTGACACAATCTGCTCTGCAGAACAGTTTGTGACCAATCTCATTCCTGTATTCAATGGATTTGGACAGATGTTTTTCTGTTATTTGCAGGGGTTTACTGGTGCTAAGTCAGCACAAATGTAGATTTGGAGCTTTGTGTTTTAGGATTTTTGTTTAAAGGTCCCATGTCCTGCAAAATCAGTTTTCTTTGCCTTTAATGTTAGAGGGGGCTTAGAGAGCAGAAAAACATGACACCTGTGCCTCATAAAATGCCCTCTAAAACACTCTGCCTTTCACTCAAGGATGTTTATGATGTAATAGCTATGAGCCTCCACCTACATGTGTGTTTTCTGATCGTTATACGCTGTTTCCATGACTAATTTGAAAGTCCACTCCAAGGCCTGTAACCCCTCCTTCTCCCTCCCATCAGTCTTTGTTTGGACAGCCAATCGGTGCAGAGCTTTTTATCATAGCCTCCAGTCACCCTGCCCCCTTAGATCCAAGTGTTTCCAAAGGAGAGGGTAAGAGAGCTACATCTGATCCTCAACAGAGACAAACTTTCATTATGTTAACTCAACTTAAATCAAATCCTTGCTTAATAGACCTCCAAGACATGATGTAACTGATCTAACACCTCAAGACATGGGACCTTTAAGCTCTAATAAAGAGTTTTCGTATGACAATGACCTTGGCTGAAACTGATACTATCTTCATGACCTGAAAATCAAACAAGACCATTATTGACAATATAACTTATTTCTGTATAATTATTTTACTCCATGCTACCTTTGCCACAACAAAAGAGACAAAGCTCAAAGATTCTACTTTTTCAAGAGGTGGTGCCATAATCTACACTGAGTTCCACACAGGAGCTTTAGACAAAGAAGTTTAGATTGTGTGTTTATGTATATGTTTATAAAAAGGTTACTGCATAAGTTGTACCTGACTTCACATAATGACTGACATAATGACAATGGAAGGAGGGGCTGAAGTGAAGATAGCAAACAAACATACTGTATCTACAGAACTTTACTGTATTTTTTTGTCTACAAATGCTATAATAACTGATACATTAGTTTGATGCTAACAGCAATTACCCATCAAGCTGTCGTTTCTTGCAACCATATCTTCTTTTTTAAAATCTGTCAATTTAAATCCTCTACAATACACAACTTCATCCTTCTTTTGCTTTGCTGTTTGGTTTGTTTACATCCTTGTGTTTTGTGCTCTGTGACTGAACAAATAGTTGGATATAGGACAAAAATTAGACTCTCTGATTTGACACTCTAAACAAGGAGAAAAGACCAATGTTTTTGGACACATCAGCTGATACAGAAGTCCTCCCTCACATAATTTAGGCCTATGTGCTTATGGCAGAGCCTCAACAACAAGGCCAAAGTCAAGTATTTTCTAAAAAGGAAAACATCATGAAAAATCCACTTTTTATCATCTCTGCAAATATATTTTGATAACTCAGGTATCTACTAGTACACAAAAGGTGAAATAAGCCAATCCAGTCTTTTGTTTGTGGTCCATCTATGTCTGAAAACATCAAATCTTAAAGTCTATTTAAAATCTGGGCTTATTGTGACAACACAGTGAGCCAATACAACAATACCTGTACCTCACCTGGTATCTCCAGCCGTTGACATTCAAAGAGGCACAAATTCAAATTGACTGTTCTGAGAAAGACTTTTAAGGGCTTGCTTATACAGAGTCCAAAACCCTCTCTGGTGATGGATGCAAATTCTATTTTGAACAAAGCCTGGCACAGACATTTCATTTGGCTCTCAGGGGCCTGTTAAAAGGTAGAGAGTGGGAACAGTTTGTCATCTTTTATGGTGATCTCTGTAATCATCATCAAAATGTCAGATGAAATGGTGGAAGTTTTTTTTTCCTCCATCACAGACTTGGCTAATTTGTACAAAGACCATTAAGTCTGTTCTGGCAGCATATGGTTGTCTAACAGCTTTAATGTATCACCCAGCTGGAATCTCTGTAACAACTCTGCTTTCTTTTATATGCAGAACAACAAACCAGCATTGGGAGAATATGTTCAGGTGAGGCAGCTGATGGTCAGTGTTCACAGAGTCTGTGATGAGGATACACTTGACAGAGCACATCTGGAGTAACCAATCAAATTGACAAGTTTTCACTCTGATTAACTTTTAGGTTGTAACTTTTATATCAGAAAATCTTATGGGCAAAGCTCAAAGTTGCATCCAGTGATGTTGATTGACTGATTTTAGAGATTAACTCTCTGCATTAGCACTATGAGCTGATTGGTTATGGAAAAAACTAAGGATGAAGTTTTAAGTTTTTAGCGAGAAAAAAAACCCACACTGTCTCTTTAAATGAGTCTCTTAGTTGATGAAGGAAGCTTCTCTATTTGACAATTTGACCCTGACAACCTCATTTATGTAAAACAGCCATATAACATCTGGACCAGAATCCATTATCAACCACATTTAAGGAGACAGGAAACATGTTACAGAGGAGGGTTTGACATGCAAAATGCCCCCATCCAGAAACAAACCAGATGTTGCAGTTATGTGATATGAACTGTAACTATTAGTCTGTGGCTTTGAATTACCTACATTTATGATTGTGTTATTAGTGAATCTAAAAGGGAATTTTTTACAACCTGGAGACAAGACATTTACTCACTACAAATAAGACTGTTGAGTAAAATTACTGAGGTTAAACTATGTATTTGCAGAATTAATTCTGAGGCCAAGATGTGATGCTCATGAGTATATTAGTAAACCCTGATTTATAAAGCCAGCATGTAAAACCTCTACATGGACTACACTCTCCAAGATGTTACCCACTTTTTATTTAAAACCACTCATCAATTTGGACAAGATGTGTCTCTGGACCATCATCACCTCTCTGATTGATGCCATATCAGTGCTGTGTTCATTGCATTCATATCAACATAAGTCACTTTTTATTGCATAGCACTGATCATTATCATACGAGCATGAATAACCTCAGAGTAAATGAAAACCTGAAGAGGCACTTCATGACCTCCATTATTTTCAAGCCTGGCCCGCTGATGGAAGCGTATTTCTCCTCTGACGAACCACATTCATATGATATGAGAGACTGTCCTGCAGAATGAATTAAGGTAATTTAAGTCAGTCCTCTTTTTGTCTCTCTCTTTTACTCTGTCCAGGTGGAGCATGTGTTTAAAATAGGAGCCTGTTAAAGCCTCAAACCGTGGCCTGTATCTGCAGTGCAAGCCTGGTGTCTGTGATTGGAGAAGAGAGAGGACGTGCATCTGTTTGAGTGGACCAGAGCTGAGACTCTGCACAGCTGGACTGTACTACAGGGACTCCTGTTGGTGGGAATGTTGAACACAAGTTCATAAAGCAATTTGTGGGTTCAGTTTATTTTGACATCAATAAAAAAAAACCTTGCCTGATAATGGCTGTTAGATAAGGTTGTTCTTGGTCTTTCATATTTTTTCATAAGGAAAAAGGCACAATTTTGAGGAAAAAGTGTTTTTTTTTAGCAAAGCTGCTAAAATGCTCTTTTTTTTAACAGTGCATCATATGACATCTCTGAAGGCATCGTGTCTCTGACTCTAGCTCAGCTCAATGCTCAGAAGAAGGGTGCTGTGAATCACAGAGGTTTTTTATGTTGTGTTAAGATCATTTTAATACTCTTAAAATCCATTTTTCTTCTATAAAACCTACCAGCTGACTTTTAAACCAGCTATCTCCTGTCAAACAACAAGCTTCCCCTCTAAATCTTCCTGTACAAGTACAAGACATTGCATGATACAACATGGCACAATAAGACACCACATGTCATGGTGAAATATGAACAATGAGACAAGAAATGTCACAGCACAATGAGGCACAACACAAAAATACATGCATGGCACAATGTAACACACAATGCAACATGACACCACATGCATTCAACACAGCACAGCACGGCATGATAAGACATGACATGGCACTATATGGGCCCTATATTGATGGTATGAAGCACCTACTTTAAAGGTGGTCTAAATGTGTATGCCTATGTGTGTGTGTGTATTGGGCATAACATAGATCAAACCAATCAAATGTAAACTCAAATTTACTTCAAAACAGTTTGCGCCAGGCTACTTGCCTTTTCTCTACTTAAGCAGCAGGTGTAGTTGAATTGTGCCTCTAAACTCAAAGAACACACAGAATGCTGTATGATATATGTTAATGCTCAGATTCAAGTGCTTTTTCTATTGAAGCATACTAGAGCATAACAGAGGATCCAAAAGAAAAGTCATATACCTCTGCATAAATGTAAAGCTGAACCTCATTAATTATTCAGATCTCCAGTTAAAACTAGCAGGATCAGGCAGGTTTGTGTTTATGATGGACCTGTTCACTGTGCATTAAATTACTGTGAGCCTTAAGCAATTAATTTTCTTTTTTTTTTTTTCACAGGAATCTGTGGCTCTGTTCTCTGTTGCATGCATAAAACACAGCTCACAGCCTGTATTTTTTATCTCTGAGCATAATTACCAGCATGAATGATTAATGTGTATACAAATTTTAGTATTGTCACTCCAAGTTTCCAGAAAATCTTTAATCGGCACAAGAATAGAAGGCACCAAGCAGTGCTGGAAAAAAAATACTGTCTCTTAGCTATCTGTCCAGTTATGAATTTGAACTTTATTTTTAACAAATGCTCTGATATCTAACAGTAGATGAGTGCTTCTGTGCACCAAATACACCAGCTTTGCACCTGACCACTCCCCATTTTTAGACAAATACAACCCTGGGTGCAAATGAAGCACACAACCATTTGCTGTTTAAACAGTGTGAGCGCAAGGCAGATAAATGACACCTGCATCAGGCAGACAAAGGGGAAGATGTGTGCATCATGCCAAAACACTTTATAATATATAACTAGTAATTAAATATAATCATACAATCCAGCAACTGTGCAATATTGCAATATAATAATAACATTGATATGACTGCTGTGTCACAAGATTCAAAACATCTATATATTTTTGTGTCATTATTTTGATAAATTTCTATTGTCCAAACAAGCATAAAAGACAATTAGGAGGATCACAGGACGTTACAGTTCATCCAAGATGTGAGTCAAAGATTGTGTAATGTCACAGTCACATCACACTCTCTTTCTGTCACACTGTCTTGTCAAACACTTACATTTCAACACAGGAGGCATGTTTTCTAGCACAAATCAACAGCCCTCAACAGAAAACAGCAGAGCGAGTTTTGAAACCCTGTATTTAATAGAATTTGGGCTGTGAGCTCAGAGAGATTTGAGCCCACCCAGGGCAACATTCAAAGGCCATGTTTGACATCCAATTCCTCTGAATGAGAATATGTGGAGACACTCAGAGGGAGTCACTCAGCATGTACTGAGAAATGATGCAACCTGAGCTGATAGCATTAAAAATTAAGCAGCATTTTAAACTAACTGGCATCACGGCTGCCCCAGGGAAACCAGCTGCAAATGTCACAAACACACAACCACACACGGATGCTGCTGTGCAAACACACTCAGGGTTCATCAACCACACACAAAACTGTGCATGATTTGATTTGAATTACCAACAACAAGTCAAGATATTTTCATGACAAAGCAAACAGTCTTCAACATGCGCGTGTGTGTGTGCATATACATATATATATATATATATATAGTCAGAGAGAGAGAGTTAAGAACATACAGCAAAGGTAGCACTGAAGCTCTTATTTCCCTCTTGCTAACATCACTGCTTCAGTTCTCTGACTTTATAATATTCTTTATTTAATGCTAGGTCATGTTTTTTTATAACCAGAAACCAGGCAAATCTGTAAGCTCATGTTTTATTTAGAGATGTGTCTGCCTCCCTCCCTGCCAGACAGATTTGTTAGTCTGATATGAGGAAGGTTTAAACTCTGTTGGGACATGTTTGTAAACAACAAAAATGGCTGCCGCTGATATGAAAGGTTCAAAATTCCCTGTGGTTTTGGTATTAAACATGGTGGACTTTTTACGTACAAAGAGAAGGCAGTAGCTTAAACCTGAGAAACTTTTATGAGTTATGTTTTACACAAAGTGTCAAATTTGAGCTACAGAACAAGTTACCCAACATAGTAACTTATTTCTTCCTCACATTTTCCATTGCTCCAGTTGGTATTAGCCTTCGGAGACATTTTGGTTTGTGGCGGTTGAAGCAGCTTTCGGAAATGAGGGTCCAGTTCTGGACTTACTCACATTTGCATGTTTTGATGCTGATGCTAGCTGTTTTGTCTAAGTACAGTACTTAAGGGTCACTTTTATCTGAATTCATGTTGTTTAGAAAATACTCAAAGTTCCACTGAGACACTCAGTTGGGTTATTATGAAACTGACTGAAATTAATACAAATACTGCTGTTTGTGCGACTTAAACAACAACAAAAACATATCAATGCCAAGAAGATTAATTCTGTATATATATGTATTTTTTTTTAATGCTTGAAACCCCTGCCACAGGGTGGGTGTGAAATTAACTGAGTTTGACCGTGTAGAAAGTCTATATTCTTTTTCAGGTGTACACTTTTACAATTAGTAAAACAGTTGATTATCATACATATATACAGTATACAGTATATATATACATATATATATGTATATATATATATATATATATATACACACACACATACATACACAGTATACAGTTTATATATATAGTCATTATCATACGTATATACAGTATACAGCATATATATGTGTGTATATATATATATATATATATATATATATATATATATATATATATATATATATATATATATATATATATATATATATATATATATATACACGTGTGTATATATACACACGTATATATATACACACACACACACACACACACATATATGTATACATACTTACAGATCAATGAATTAAGTGAAGCCAATTTTCTATGTACCTTCTTCTGTTAACATTATGACCTTAAAGCAGTTTTCAAAGACTAAATGTTCAAGTATTCAGGATACATTTAGAAACATGTTTCTAAAATGTTTGCACCAATCCCAGCAGAGCCAGGCCTCCCCAGCTGTCCTCTGGCTCAGTCTGCCCTCCACCTTCATCACTTAAATCCCCAAAGCTTTCATCCCACTCTCCCTCCTTCCTCTCACGGCCTAGGCCCCTCATCTTCTCCACTTGCGCTATCAGTTTCTCTTTCCACTTCTGCACATACTAACATGCCTTTCCCCTTTTTTGCGAGGGCGTTCGACAGTGTCACTCACCATGGTGCCCGTGTTCGTGCCTCCCTCGTCCTCTTGCTCTCCTCCTGCACAGTGTGACCTTCTGGCCTGGTGTTCCCAGAATCAGCAGCCGTTTAGGCATGATGGCAGGAGGAGTAAAATCAGAATAAGAAAGAAGATAGAGGAAAAATTAGGTGAGGACAGGTGAGGGGATTAAAGAGAAGAACATGAGTACAATCAAGGAAAATATAATCTCCTTAACTTTATTTATTTTACTGTCAGCACTGACACGAGCTGTCTCCACAGGGGTTCAGGCAAGTGCCCATTTCATCCTCTTATAGGCTCCAGATGAAAATAAGTGCTGCAGCTCTGAACCAAATGTGTTTCCTTTGATAAGAAAATGATCCAACTTTGTCATATTTCTTCTTGCTCTTGACATTTTAATCTGTGTTTCCCTCCATCTCTTAAAATAGAAGCTCAAGTGTCTGACCATGTTTGATTAAAAAGCACAGAAACTGATCTTCTGGTGGGACTATAAGGTAAATGATGAATAGATGGAGGGTTGAATTGATGAATGGCTGAACACAACTAATATTACAAGAGGGTTCTTCAAATTTAAAACAAAATGCCACTTTTAATGACCCCCTGAAAAGGGATTCTATTCCCCCTGAATAGAATCCCTTAAAAGTGCTCAGGTGTTGTCTTAAGCACACCTGATGCAACTTATCAAGTGCTTTATTAGCTGCATCAGGTGTGCTATCTGAAGCACACTTCAAATACCTGCACTGGCTAGGGTTTTGTTGACTACATGTTAGAAATAAGGGTAAGTCAAGAGAACTGTCCAAAAAGTTAAGAGAAGAGATCATTGCCTTGCACAAACAAGGAAAAGGATACAAAAAGATAGCAAAAACACTGAACATTCCTAGAGATACAGCTGGAAGCATAGTTCACAAGTTCAAAGTTAAAGGAACAGTGGCTACACTATCTGGACGTGGCAGAAGGAGACAGCTACTAACGGCTGCCACCAGATTGCTGAGGAGGCAGGTGGTCAAAAACCCTCGAGTAACTGCTAAAGACCTAGCAGCAAGACTTGGTGGCAGCAGGCATGGATGTTTCAGTTTGCACAATAAGACACATACCAAAAGCTGAAGGGCTCCACACCTGAACTCCAAGACGTACACCACTACTGACCCAAAAGCACAAGAAAAGTTGCCTCATTGGATTACATTCTAATGACAGCTACATATACTATCTCTTTTATTAAAGTATAGGTATTTTTTGTAGTGAAAATGCAACAATTTAACCCTAAAAGGATATGTTTAATGTAAACCTAAGTTACCCATCCCTTATCTATCCATCCATCTATCTATCTATCTATCTATCTATCTATCTATCTATCTATCTATCTATCTATCTATCTATCTATCTGTCTGTCTGTCTGTCTGTCTGTCAGTCAGTCAGTCCCCTCCTTCCCTCCTCTCTCCTCTCTCATCCAGGTCCCCAGGCTTTTATTTTGAAAACATTACCTTCACTTCCTTGTCATGTGACCATCACCATATAGTCCATTTCTAAATCACAGATAAACAAACCAAAATATGTAAAAGTGTTATCTTTCAAAATAAATAGTTTTCTCTTTTTTTCATTCTTAACAGAAAAATGTGAAACAACAATTAAGAGAAAAGACCCCGTACTCTTCTCTTAAGTTTTAGATTTAAAAAAAAAAGATGAACACGTGTGTTTCCTGCCTTTCATGTGTAATTAGATGTGTTCTAAAGGTGAGTAACACTTTGATACGCCTACCTGCTCCTCAGGCACCTTGAGGTCTGCCAGGCTCAAGCAGGCCTGTATCTAGTGACGTGTGTGAGAGCGTGTGTCTGCGTGTGTGTGTACTCACCAACCAGGCTAATAGCATGCAGCCAAACATGCTCATCATCGTCATACACATGATGAGGCTGGGGCCGGTCCATCAGGCCAGGTTTGCTGGTGTCTCAGGAGCAACTCAGTATCAACGTGGATGTGTGTCCATGTTTCTTTGTGTGGCTTTACAAAGCACACCATGCCACACTATTGTTCTACTGACAGTTAAGGTCACCTGCCTTAATCTCCTCCTCACCTACTTTACCTCAGAGTCACAGCAGTTCACTTCCTCCATCCCCCCCACCATCTCGTCTGTCCACCACAGTTCTCTGAATCCTTCTTCTCCACTGACTCTATTTTTAACCAGCTTAGCAGTGTCCAAAAGGCATGAGAGGTTTATTCTGTGCCCTCTCCCTCACTCATTACCTGACGGCCGATTCACAAAGTCTGTTAATCCCATAATGCTGCTACTGAACACATTGCGGCTAGTTTGCAGACGTAACACTTGGAGGCGTGAGATAAGCCTGCCTTTAAAAATTTGCTCTAATCTGTTTTATTTAACTTTGTGTGGGCCTCCAATGTATTACCCCAATTCCTAAAAAGCTGGGACATTGTGTAAGATATAAATAAAAACATAATTAGGCAGATGAGTTGGCCTGGTGGTTGAGTCTTGCTCATTGTATGAAGGCAATATTCTTTCATCAGGAAGCCTAATTTCAAGTCCACCTCATGGCTTTTTCCTTTTTCTCAACTCAGTTTATTAATCTATCCTTTCAAAGTAAAGACATTAAAAAAGCCTGTCATGTTTTTTATGTAGGAGGTCCTGGTAGAAATTTTATTTATCTAAAGATATGGGAAAATGTCTGTAATCAGATTTAAGATCACAGTGATCTTGACACTGCATCCTAAAAGTATACCACGAGTTAGACATTTGTGCAAAGCTTGACAAAAATCCTTTAAACAGTGCTCAAGATGTTGCATTCACAAGCAAGGGATGAATATGAGGACCAAGTGACCTCAGCCTTTGACCTCCAAAGTCTGAGTTGGAGTTGTCATTTCTTCAAAGTTTGAAGAAAGCATTTACAAGCTTTCCTGACATATCACATTGATAAGCAGAGAATAACCATGACCTTGTCCTTTAACCTCCAGAATACGATCAGTTCATCCTTGACTTTGACATTTTTTAATACACTGAAGCCTCCTGAAGAGCTCGCTTGAGATGTGCTGTTTATAGACAAGAGACGATCATGAGACCCAATAACATTCAAATTTGATCTCCAAAATCTGAACAGCTCATTTTTTTTAATTGGAGTGGTCATTGTGCAAAGTGTGAGGAAAATCCTTGTAAGTGAGATGTAGTGTTCAAATAAAGCAATGAACATGAAGTTAACTGACCTTGACATTTAACCTCCAAAATCTTTTTAGTTCATCTTAGAGTTAGATGGGTCTTTGAGCAAAATCAAAGTGTTCTCAAGTTATTATGTTCATATGAAGGGCCCAAATGGATGGATGGACAACCCAAAAGAGTAATGGCTCTGGCACAGAGGAAAAACAATGTGGTGACTGGTAAAACATTAAAGCTCCCTAAATAAAAGACATAACGTACCATCAAAAGTTCAGACTAAAGGACATCGCTGTTGTTCAAAAGTTCTGTGTCAATCATTCAGCTCATAAACTTCATGGACTGTGGGATGTTCCAGTTGGTGTTTTCTGTCACCCTTTTATAACTCCTCTGTCTTTGTCATACCTTTATCTTTTTTGAAGAGCATCAACATTTAAGTGGGAAAAGCACAAACATCTACAAAGAGAATAAGATTTTTTTAATTTGAAGTTTGATGTCTTTGAGGAATTGTTGACACATGATAACATTCAGTTTATATTTACATTTGAACAGGTCCTACATTTTTAGGGAAATCAAAATGTGTCCAATCTTTCAAGAAACTAGTGAAGTTTTTAGTGACAGCATTTAAACATGCTGTTTATGTGCGATTTTCAATAGACTATGAAGTTTGAATGTTCTGACCTTAATTTCATTCTGTTGTTTTTATAAACTCAATGGCATCAAAGCTTTTCAGGAGTGGGATGAATTTTGTATGAAATTAAAAAGAGGAAATATTATTTGTGGAAAAAAAAGGAATTAGAGCATTTGATTTGTTGTCTCCATGCATTTTCTTTTTCTAATTTAATTTAACATTGGATTTTTGTAATTTTGCAAGCCATCAAACATTGTTTTATTTACAGAACTGCTGCAGATTTGGCACCAAATAAAAAATGGGAATGGAATTTCACAAGAACCACAATAAATTTTACTAAATCAAAGATTTCATGTAGTTTAATCTGGTGTGGGGTTTTGTGTGTTTTTATATTCATTTTTATTTATTTATTTGCAGTGTAACAAATAACATTTTTGAGGAGAATTTTGAACATGTTGACAAAGGTTTCAAAATGCATTACATTTTGAAATACTGAAAGCAGTAACATTGCTGGTTTTGACATTTGACATGACATTATTATTTTGCTATCTGAATAAGGACTTTAAATATTTCAATATTTATATTTTAATACTTTATTTAGGAACTAGTGAAGTAATGTCTTCAAATTCATTTATTAAAAATGATGTTATACTTTTGCTTTATTTCAACATGTGACGTGTTTTAGAAAAACACATCTCTTTCTGTTTTTTTTTAACTGCCTAGTGTCCCGGCTCTTTTAGGAATGGGGTAAAGCTAGCACCAAATGAATAAGGGCTGTAAGATCTTCTGGAAAAACACTAAATATTCTGACATTTAATTTTTTTTTTTTTTTTTTTTTGGGGGGGGGGCAATTTCCAATCAAATTTGGGGTGTTGGTAATTTCAAATCATCATTCTGTTTTATTAACCTTCTACACAGTGAAGGGATCAGGACTCATGGGTACTGGTTGGATGGATGTTGGCATTTATTCAGAATGGGCTTGTTTTTCTTCATTACCAGTAAAGTTCCACATTTTCATATCATGGCTTTTCTTTAGAATCAAAAATAAACTTTCAGGCTTTTGCTCATCACATTTTGTTTTGAGTCTACACAGTGTCCCAACTTCTAAAGAATTGTGGTTTGTTCATGCAGCTCCTGTACTGGCTCTTGATGTCTCCTCTTGGTCCATCTTTACATCCGAGCTCTCTATGAACATGTAACCCTCCTTCAATCAATACACACAGAGCCATTAGAGGGAGTTACAACTGCTGATCGATTCTCAGATCATATTTATCGATCCAGACGTTTATATAGTGGGAATAATGTACATGCAAAGTCAGCAAACACCAACTCCACCAAAAATAGAAAGAATACATGAATAAATCATCGTGTTCATGGAGGCCATCTTAAGGTGAATCATGGTGAGAGTCAGAGTGAGGTGACCTTGGTGATGTGTTAAAATGGTCTCCAGGTGAAGATGACATTAATTCAGCAGTAAAGCCAACAGACACTTACTCGAGTGTGAATCCCCCGTGTCTGTGTGATCAGAATACAGGCAGAGAGCAGACTGCAGAGTCATGCTGAGCTGCCATTCAGGCCTCACCTTCATCTGCAGCACTAACCAGCTCCAGGCGGAGCTCAGACAGGACATTTCTGCTCTCTTTTAAGCACTAATTCTAAGAGGAGAGAGACACCAGTGGTTAGAACATGTGAGTCAGTTTTGCAGTAAGGTGGTGAACAAATATATCCTTGTTTTTCTGCATCTCTCCACACTGCACATTTGGGCTTCTTTGCTGCAGTCTCAAAGCTGAAAATGAATCACGTTGAGCTAAAAAAAGACTCACTTCTTGTGCCAGCGGACTTTTTGGTGGACTGTGAGTACGGGATTGGAGGAAATGCAGCTTAAGATAGAAAGAGATGAGTCAGACTGGAGGAGTGGAGGCAGAGAATAAGAGGCTGGTGCTGGATCAGGAGAGCTGCAGCATGGCTCAGGCTCAGGCTCAGGCTATGAGATCTAGAGCCCTCATGTGGGCGATTAGGGAGACTGCAACTGAAGTCTGAATCTGCAGTCTTGTGCTTTTCCTGTTCCGAACATACAGACAGGGGTGAAATGACAGAAAAGGGTTAGAAATCTGCCCTGGTAAATATAAAATTAGATATTTATTTTCACACTACTACTTATTTGCACACCACCACCACTATTTGCACACTACTCCACACTGCCATCTACTTAAGTGTTAAAAAATATAACTGACAATAAAGCTACCTTGAACCTTGAACCTTTAAAGGTTTAATGTCTTGGTTTGTTCGCCTATTTACATCAGGGGTGCCAAACTCAGTCACAAAAGAGGCCAAAAATGTAAAATACAGTCTAGGATGCGGCCAAACAGGATCGACATTTACAGTCTAAAATTGTCTGTTTCAATCAGAAATATGATTTTGAACTGCATATTTATATACGGAAAAGCATAAAAGTTGCCGTAAGTGCCCTGACCAATGCATTCATCAGCTGACCACTGATCAGAGTGACATTAAAACAATGGGAGGAGGGGTTGGTGCACAGGCCCTGCATGGCAGCTGTTGCAATGCATTGTGGGATTGGGTTGTGGGAGTGCTATCTAACAGAGGGCGATCAATAATAGACATATGAAATCATCACAAGAGCCATATTCAATCATATCCTAGGCCAGATTTGGCATAACTGTCATTTCCCTAAAACAGCCACTTTAGTAGATACATCTGTTAAACTACAGGTTAAGGCAAATAGTTAATCAGCCAATCACATGTCAGCAACTCAGTGCATTCAAGCATATGAGCATTCACACCGAGCATCAGAATGGTAGAGATGATTTAAGTTACTTTGATCATGGCATGGTTGCTGGTGTTAAATGGGCTGGTCCCACACCAACTGTTTATCTGCTCAGATTTTCACACACAACCACCTAGGGCTCACAGAGAATGGTCTGAAAAAGAGTCAACACCCACTGTTCTCCTGCAGTTCTCTTGGCCAAAATACCTTGTTAAAGCCAGGGATCAGAGTGGTGCAAGATAATAGAGAGGCAACCACAACTCACCATTTCTTAAAGCACAATATGTCAAATTTGGAGTAGATGTGCTACAGCAGCAGAAGGCCATATCAGCTGCCACTCCAGTGAGTATGGAAAACTGAGGCTACAATTCACATAGGCTCACCAAAACTGGACAATAGAAGATTGGAAGAATGTTGTCTGGTCTGATGAGTCTTAATTCCTGATGCAACATTCAGGTGGTAGGGGCAGAATTTGGAGTAAACATCATAAAAGCATGAATCCATCCTGCCTGTTATCAACACTTCAGATAGTGGTGTAATGGTATGGGGGATATTCTCTCCACACACTTTGGCCCCTCTGTGCCAACTGTGATCTAAATACCACAGCCTACCTGAGTGTTGTTGTTGACCATGTCTATCCTTTTATGACCAAAGCGTACCCATCCTTTGATGGCTACTTTCAACTGTATAACACTCACGCCTCAAAGCTCAAATCATCTCAAACTAATTTCTTCAACATGACAGTGAGCTCATTATACTCCAGTGGCCCCCAAAACAGAACCATAGGTAGACTGTGCTGCAACTGCGTGATGCAATCAGGTCAAAATAGATCAAAAACTCTGAGGAACGTTTCCAGCACGTTCATGCATCTATGCAATGAAGAATTAAGTGAATTAAGACAGTTCTGAGGAAATGAGAGGATCCACCCCTAATCCATTAAGGTGTACCCAATGAAGTGGCCAGTGGGTGTACTGTGTGTTCTATATAGTGCCTTGTCAATGCACTGACCTAAGGCCTGACTTTGTTATAATCTGTGCGCATGAAAAAAGCCATTTGATGTCCCCTCTGGCTGTATTTATTACCCAGGGCAACATCCATTCTGTGAAGTCCTTAGAAAACAAATCAAACCAGTTTTGCTTCAGTGTGTCTCTGTTGGCATCCTGACATCAGTAGTTACTTGAAAGTTTGAAATAGTTCAGCTTTTTACTGTTTTTTTTTTTTAAACCTGGTGCTTGGATGCTACTGTAAGTGAAATGTTGTAAAGCATGATACCTTACACAGCAATTACTCAGGTAAAAATAAAAATAATTAAAACAATTCTGGAAACTACTCAGAAAGTACACAAACACAAAAACATTACTAAATTAAAGTAATATAAGCAAAGTGATTAGTAACTTTCCACCCTAGAATATAAATTTGTACAGAGTTGTTGTACTCTTAAAAATCAAGTTTAAGATTTTCAAGACTCAGACAAAATCAACACAACTTTTGTAGCATCAGATTGAGAATTTATATATGCAAAACACCTCATAACAATAATCTACTCCCCTGGCAAACATTTGCTGTTTTCATTTAATCAGAAAAACCTAAATTTCCCTGAACTTGCTGATCCCGTCCAACAGATGTCAATATGTGACGGCTATGACAGTATACTTGGGTGTCCTGAGACTGTCTTTAGCTTTCAGTCCACACATGGTGAAAAGTTGGAAATGCAACTTAAATAAAGCTACAGAAATACAGACATAAATAAATCCAGTTAAAAATATGAAACATAATCCCAGTTTATAAATCTTTATTGAATCAACATCCTTCTGGATAACTTTAATATACAATCCATGGAGAATAGAATAGATTAAAAATGAATAATAAGTGAAAAAGCAACTAGATCACATTACTCAAAGGGATCATATGACGTGGATGGAAAAACACACACATAAACACACATTCACTGAGTTAAGATTTAGTTTCTGATGGAATAGACAAAACTCTGACCTGTTTGATCCCTGACCCTGATAATGGACAGGCAGATCAGTATACTAGCAGGCTCTGTGTCAACCCCTTTTGGGAGTCCAGAAAGAACTATTTAATCCCCCAGGAGAGGGATGAATCGAAACAGATTTCATGGACATAATCCAGATTTATCCTAATCCATGTGAGCATGTTGGATGGACAACGTGAATAATCATAAAAAATAGGCACACAAGTTTGCAGTTATTTAGAGTAACAGATAAACCCAAAATACAGCACCATGAAGCACAAAGGACAAGAACTGTCTCAAGTAAAAAAAAACTTAAACTAGAAAGCTACAGACCTACAAAAGTTTGATCATGAATACACAACCTTTACTCTGTTATTGTTCTCTACATATCTCACTGTGCGCAGAGTACAAGTCTACCTTCAGAACAACTACAAATTCAAAAGCTGTACCACAAAAACAGGAAAAACATCTGATCATTAAGACTGACATAGGCTATCACAAGTCAACATTTTATGGTTATTACAAAATGAAGCAAATAATGTTCAGAGAAAAATAAAAGTTGCTATCAGGCTTTGTACAAAATTCTTTTCAATTCATTACAGCAAATATGATTTGAGATTTTTTTGACAGTTTACTGCACAAAAGGCTTGTACCACTATACACTAATGATAATAATAAATAATAATATCAACAGTTCACTTTGGGTTGAAGAAAATCAAACAAGTGAATTTTTTTTTTTAATGTCCTGAAGCCGGCAGCTAAATTTGATAATAACGGAGGATAGAATCATATAGAACAAGCACGGGCAACTGGTGGCCAGGGGGTGGCACGTGCAGCCCTCTACCCTCCCAAGCCAATTTTTTTTCAAATGACTACTAACCTTAAATTCTTGCATTTTTTGATGAATTGTTTATAGAATTGGAAGAAGTTACTCATCAAGAACTCTGTTAAATTAAATTTATACATTTGTGTACTGAAAACAAAAAAATGAGAATCAAATTAAATTACGTTCTTTAAATAACTAATAATTTACTCTTTGAACTGAAAAAGAAGCTTTAATAGGCTTAATATCCGTGTTTAGCTTGTTTATATTAAACATTACTATATCAGTTTGAGGTCAACTATACATTTTGACATTGTATGTCCTAATAGCTGTATATTCTCTCTGTTTTTCTGGCAGTTAGAGCAGTATTTATGTGGCCCTTTACGTGACCAAAGTCCCTGACATCCCAGACAGAACCTTTCATGGCCTCCAGCACGTGCGACATTCCAGCATTAGCTGAAAGAAAAACACTACAAAACTAGAGGCAGAAACAAATCACCAGCACAGGTCTAAAAACGTAGTCTTGCTGTGTAGTTGGTACCATCATACCTGGTTGATAGCATTTCTATAACACAACCCCCTGGTGAGCATGAAATGCTGCCTTCTGAGGAAGGCTCTGCAGAACTTTATGGGCTTGGTTGCCACTTAATGTAGGTTTTTTTTACAAAGCTTTAACTTGCTACATTCGTATTTACCTAAATAAAACAATGTTGTTTAAGGGAAAAGCCTGGATTTCTATAGAACACCAACTTGTAAAGAAAACCCAGAATGGAGCCAATAGCAGATCAATGCTGTCATTAAGCAATGTTGACAAGCTAATGTTAGCTTACTTGCCCTTACCTGTATTTTGATTATAAAGAATTTTGTTCCCCTCACTCTTAGACCAGCAGCATTATTGATCCAAACTAACTGAAAATGCATTGAACTGTCTGTGTCTTTAAGACCTTTATCCTAGCAGCAGTGTAAGTGGAAGTATTCTCCACTATTATACCGTGTTTCTTTGCAGCTTGGTAAAAACTGCTCTGTTTTTTGTCTCTATCCTCAACTGTAATGACTGAAATAAAAAATAAGCCAGTCTGCTCATGTCTATCAGTGTTAACTTACTTTAAGCAGCACTCTCTGTCCTGGTGTGACAGTGAGAGACCTGAAGTATCTTTAGGTACTGGTACAAACAAACCCACAACAACTTTCTACTCAACACTGCCTAATGTGTCTGGAGGATAGTTTTGCCATTGACACACTGTTTTAATAAGAATTATACTGTTACTTCTGTCCATTCAATCACTACTTCATCTATGATTGTTGACTTTGCTTAAGCCGCCTGTTCTATTTGTCACTGATATATTTGCATGATGACTCGAGATGGTGGTCAGGATCTGATTCCAGTTAAGTGGATCTATTTAGTTTGAGGCCTCGGCATAACTGAGGCCCTTATCAGTGCCTCCTACATAGTTTCATGTGTTGTGCAAAACAAAAATGTACAGTTCTTGTAAAGGCATTCAGCACAAATGACAAAAAAGGAGATGAGGAAGTAAGGCAAGGAGGTAAAGCAGAGGCCATCTAAAGACTGGCTCAATTCTTTCAAGATGCAACATCCACAGTAGAAAATACGTTGTCTGAGTGATGTAAAAATTCAAGCAAGGTGGCAACAGGCTGAGGCATTTGCCAGTGCCATCTCTAACTGAATAAAAAAGCTCCTTCTGCTTTTTGGCTCTTAAGGTGTGTTCCCTTTAACTTGAGCTGTTTTGTAAGAAGGCAGATGTGGCAGACACAAGCTATCAAAGAAATAAAAAAAAAAAGATATATCAAAGACAAACATTATCATAAATATAGGATTGCCCCTGCAGTTAACCCTCCCTGGCTGCAGTTTTTACACCCCGATGTCGTCACGGTCTGTGCGTCTGCTTTCGGCGCTGCCTGATTAACTGCTGCTAATAGCTTCTCCACAGGATGCCTGTCTACATCGACTCCATGCCAGCCCAGTTTGGAAACTAACGCAAACCGTCTGATTCAAGGAGAGGAAACATGCAGCAGGATATTGTGCTTCTCTTAATCAAACATGTCAGTGAGCACAGTGTGTAACGGCTTCACATTCAATAATGCAAGGTTGCTGCAGACATCTGCGTCATGTCTGTGACCGCTCCTCCTAAGGTGTTCATGATGCTACACCCAACAAAGCGAACATGGTTTTTAAAACAGCATCCACCTCTCTTCTCCAACAGTTTAAAATGGTGAGTGATTGTATTACTACAGCTGAGAGCACAAGAACATTTCAGGCTCCAGCTATTCAGATTAAAAATATATAACAAGAGCAAATACCTCTAAACCTGATTATTTCAGAGTCCAGACTATAAAAGACAAGATCATAGATCAATATTCTTCAATAAAAAGGCAAAACAGCAAAGGATGAGGATTGGGGCCAGGCAGGAGAGAGAATAAAACAAGGAGGAAGGCATTTTTAAAATTCTTTTTACATTTTACACCTAAATTTTGAGCATAGATGCAAATAATAAATACAATAAAGTAAATATGTCTTTTTGAGAACGGGGTCAAAATGTTATGAAAAAGCAATGTTGAACAAAGTGAGAATGTCAAGGAATGTATAAAAGGGAAAAAAAGGCAAAACTAAAGCTGATACACAGTTTTAAGACAAGAAAATCAAATGTCAATTATCAAGTCAAAAATTAAAAATAAAGCTGAGACACAATTACAAGGAAAAGGGTAAAAATAAAAGGTCAACATGTCAAAATTTGATATATAGCAAGAGTATCGGTATCAGTATGTCCAAATAGAGTCAAAATGTAAGAAACACAGGTTTGCAATATTGAAAGTACGATAAGGATGTCAAGAAAAAGGGACAGCTTTGAAAATAACTTTAAAATCTCAAGTCGAGTAAAAAACTATATCAAAAAAAAATTGAAAGTAAAGTTAAGTAAAGTTGTGGTTATCAATGAAGTGAAATAAAAAAGTACACTTACATCTATAAGAAAAAAGGGCAAGAAAAGTTCATGTACTTAAAAAGAAAAAGTCAAAATGTCAATAATTTGTTTATTGTATTTATTGTATAAACTGTTTTAAAAGAAAGTCAAAACATCAAAATTAAAGCCAAAATGTCAAGAATAAAGTTGATGTACAATGCTGCTGCTTGATTTCAATTTCATTCTTGTAATTGTATTTCAGTTTAATTCTTGGTATTTTAACTTAACATTTGTACTTCATTAACAAATTGTTGGTTTGTTATAACTTAGTTTTGATAGTTTTGCTTCTTCATCACATTTTAACTTTTTGACTCTGCACTGGCATCACCAGCACTGACTGTTGCTTGGTAACAAAAGTTGGATTCTGCACCCATAGGTGGGAATCGTTGTTTTAAATAGAGTGTGTCCTAAAAAACTTGCCTTTTCTAATGGAAATGTCACCCTGAAAGAATCACATCCTGGCTTTAGCAGCAGCTGTAGACCTGAGGATTGTTCACTCACACAGACTAAGTATATCACATTCTCTTCTGCCAGTGTTGTTGAGAAAGATGATATATCAGTGAGTGAAAGAGGATGCCAGTAAGTGTAGCACTGTTTCAAATGTTGAACTGTCTTAAGCTAAAGCTGAGGGCGTTTTTCTGCGCAGGTAACTGAGCACTAAATGTGTGACCACAGCGGTTTATTATTGTGGGCTGTGCAATAAGCTGCAGCTTTAGACAAAGGCCCTTATTCACAACATTTTGGGTCTATATAAACTTTGTTGTTGGTATCCTGACCATTTTCTCAATCATTTGATTTTATTCTCTTAATATTTTTTATTTTATTCTTTCCATTTCACCTTGATTCTCAAACTGTCCACTATATTCTCATTGTTTTTACTTTTATCCTGATAATGATGTTAAAACATCTTCCTTCGCTCACTTCCTCTTTCTCGTGCCCGACCCTAACACCCCTCAATAAAACAGAGCTCTGTCTTTGCAGCACAGCATTAAAACTCAGATTGAAGCATTAAACGTTCACATTAAGTCCTCACTCCACTGAGCTGGAGCTATTTCTATCTCCTTAAAGCCTGCAGAAATGTTCAGTCACCCGGTCACACACGCACACATATTTACACACAAACACACTCATCTCCTTCCCCTCCTCCTCCTCAGTGTCTTCTCACACAAACATGGCGGGAGACACAAAGCTGTCCCCACGGTTGACATTGGGGCCCAGCGGATAGTCCGAGGGGTCGCTGTCTGTGCGCATGTAAGGAGGCAGGACCTCGTTGTCTCTGGGGTCATCCCAGCCAGAGGGGGCAGCAGAGAAATAGTGCTCCCTGTTGTCTGCATCAAAAGCATCATCTTCATTGTGGTGGGCATCCAGGTCCTGACAGAAACAGCACAAAGAGTTTTTCAGTCAGTATGTCATAAAACCTGTGTTCTCTTGTTTGAAGAAGAGATGAACAAAAAATGTCCCCCAAACCAGTTCAAAAACAGATTTATTTTTTAGTAAGTTAAAATGTTTGTTATTATTTATTCCTAACTGTACAATTGTACAAGAGCTCAACAAGTCTTAGATAATTATTTATCATATTTCTTTATGTTATAAAAGACAGCTAAATAATTATTGCTAGTTCATGGTGTAGGTTGGATAAAACAGTTTTTTCCTCTCTCTGCTTCTTTTCAATTATGTAAAACAAATCTCTAAGTGTTCTGTTTTTTCCTTCTTATCCTCCATTGAATATTTTATATCTACAGTATATGTATCTGTTTGTGCACCCTGTAGTTGTAAAATCATCTTCATTTTTTCTCACTTACCTGATTGATAAATACATTTAAAATTAAAAGGATGAAAAGACTGGAACAGAAAACTTGAGAGTCGTTCCTAAAGCCTCAGTTTTAAAACCTGCGAGCATGAGACATTGATAAACACATCATTTATGATGAATTCACTCACAGGCAAGGGCAAAATGTAACAACTTTCTTTTCACATTTCAGTTCAGTTTGAATATTAAATCTGATGTGACTTTAAACAAGTGGAGTATAAATGCTCTTGTGCAGTGGGGGTCATTCTTAAATGAATGCTCATGCAGCAAAATAAATTGCTTTCCAAAAGTTTGTATGAAGTTCAGTTATTGCAGTGGTTCAAAAGGTTTTTTTTCCATTGTGCCCCCTTTTGAAATCAGAAATCATAATTTAAATACCAGCTCCAGCCCAATCTCCAAAGAGCAATACAACAAAGTGGCAACATTTAAAACTTTAATGCTTGTTACTTTCTTCTCCTTTAAAGACTTAAAGAGAAGATTTCAGTCCAGAGCCACCACTAAAGGGAAATGTTCCACACAGAAATAGAGAGAAGTTTTCTGCAGACTGCTGAAACACAGCCCACATTGATTTTAGCATAAATTGCAAATAATTAATCACTGTAGAATTTTGGATTGGTGCCTGAGGTGGCAAATCAAAACTCAAGGAGGCCAAGGTTACCAAACTTTCCCCGCCCCTGCTCAGACAAACCATACTCCCCTTGAGTGTTGCTCTCTTGGGGGTCATGCCCCCGCTAGCTGAGGAACATTGTGTTATGACTGTTCATTCTTTCAAAGCCTTTAGATTCATTTTGTCTCTGCTGTACAACATTTTATACATGTGCTATGAGTGAAGATTATTTTTCTGTCTTTTGATTAAGTTTTGACTGAATATTTTTCAATCAAATATTCTGCAAAAACAATCACAGTGCCTCTTGTTTATTTCTTTAGAAGCAGGTTGGAAATGAAATTTTGTCATTAGAACATTAAGATTTAAATTGTAAAACTGCTGCTTGTTTATTTGTTTGTTTGTTTTGTTGGCCTCTGTTGAGTCCTTTGTTTGCTCAAAACCTGTGTTTTTAAAAGTGCTTTTTAAATTATTATTATAATAGTTATGATTATCATTATTATCATAATTCTTGTTGTTATGATCACAATAAATATCACATGCTGTCACTGCTTGTGTGCTGTAATGCAAAGTACTTAAGATGGTATTGAACCATTGTGTAATAAGAATAAAGGCTTTCATTTCAATGCTGTGTAAATTAGGGCTGCACAATAAGTCACCATATCACTGTTTTTACTCTGTAATAAAAAATATTCTACAAACACATCCCAAAGGCTTAAAATGAACACAGAACAAAGAAAAAATATATCTTTGGATTAAACTGGCTACACTTTTCCCCTCAAATGATGAACAGAACACTCTTTTATCAGACTTAGGGTGAATCCCAATTCTACCCCTTAGCCCTTCCCCTTCGTCTTACCCCTTCCCCTTAGCCCTCTGCTTTGAGGGCCACGGGGAAGGGCTGAAAATCCACTGCTGAGAATCGAGACGCCACTCAATTCCTGCTGCGTCATCACCCAGAGCCGCTCGCTGGCTGTGACGTAGGCAGATGTCACAATAGCCGCAGCTGTGGCTGTAAAGGCTAGCTTGTTATAACGAGAAATTTTGAAATACGACCAACAGTTCAAAACATGATTAATATTTACTTGATGAATTAATAATTACTTAGAATGAAGTGCTTCCTTCGGTCTCCGCTCTGCCTCGTGTCGGCGTGCGCAGTGTATTATGGGAAATTCTCATAGCCCTTCGTTTCAAGTGAGGTCCCAGTCTGTCTTCATTTCAAGGGCTATGTACCCCTTGGTCTTAGCCCTTCCCCTTAGCCCTATGGGGAATTGGGACACCACTTCACTAGATGTGAACTCGCAAAACCAAGGGGCAAGGGGTAAGACAGGGGCTAAGGGGTAGAATTGGGATTCACCCTAATTCTTTCTTAGGTAAAGATTATATATATATGGCTCCAATCAGTAACAGATTGACTCTAAACAGGATGGACAGGGTATTTTTCCCAGCTCCAGCAGCCACATGTCAACATTTCTTTTGCATTCCCTTTGCTGTGTCAGTGGCACACAAACATGCATAAAAGATAAGTTAATACTGATGGACACTTTACACAGTAACTTCAACCATCAGTGTGTGAACGTGGTGCGAGTGAGTCAGTGTGACGTGCATGTTATAAGCTCTGTGAGAGTCGGATGATTGTGCCATAAATGCTCCATTCACCATTTATCATCATCATTAGTCAACAAAAACCCACCACGTGCATTTGGAATAATTCTTCTCACAAGTGCACATGCTTTTGCTAAGGCACTGGAAAATGCTAAGAAAAATGTGTGCCAAGGTTGTCCCAAAACAAATGAATCCTGATCAAAAGGAAAAAATGCAAACAAATTTCTGGAGACAGGTTGGAACATACTGAAGTGTTATGGGACAACTCTGGCACGCACTGTTGTCATGGTTAAATTTTCATGCAAAACTCACCGAAACTATCTCTTTACCATTCTGTCATGAGGATAAAACCACGGGGTTCACAGTCACACCGAGTGTTATGCATTAAAGATTGGGTATTTACACACAACTGCTGTAAGTTTCCAATAAGTGACGTCTTTAGGTCACTGCGAGCTCAGGACTAAAGTGCACATGCTTTTGCTAGGTGGACAGAAAAGGCATGAACTTTTTGGTGAAACTGATAAAACAGCAGATTGGATCTTTCCGTATATGAAATGAGTTGTATGGGGAACTCTGCATGTCTTTTTTATGTGTGTATAAATGGCAGAAAAGATTTGGTGAGGGCAGAGAGGATGTCCATGTGAAATTTTTAACGAATTGAACAAACCTTTTAAAATGATAAACAACTCAGTATAAGAATAATAGCGGAAATGGTCTCAATTAATAAAAAGACAGTTCAGAAAATTTTGCAAGAAAATTTGAACATGATATGCATGTGTCAAAGTTGTCCCAAAACACTTAGTAATCAATCCTTCCAAAAAAATATGAGTTTCCTGATTTGTTCTAAAATGTCTCCACAAATGTGTTTGCATTTTTTCCTTTCGATCAGAATTTAGATGTTTTGAGACAACTTTGGGACGCACTTTACTGATCATTTTTGATGCCTTGGTAAAACACATGCACTTCACCCAGCACCTAGCAGTGAACTAAAGATGTCACTTTCTTCAGACAAATATTTTTAGATTATTTTTCTATATATTTTTTATTTATTATTTAATGCACACTGTCTCTGGATGTCAATCACAATAAAAAAATTTATGGACAAAAAAATAAATAAATAGGGATGTCACTTACTGGAAACTAACAAGAAATTATGCGTGAATACTCAACCTTTAACATATAACACTCAGCGTGACTGTGAGCTACATGGTTTTAACCTCATAAGAGCAGTCTCATTATTTTATAGCCATAACTTGTATGTATTTCACAATGAAAAATATGTCAGTGCCACCTTTCTCCATTATTGTTCAGTCCAGCTGTATACACCTTGGGAAGAATGGCACTTGAAATGATAGTATTTTCATTCTTTCACCTCAGATGCCACCCTGATGAAGATTAGCTCAGTGTAAATTTTGTGTAAATAAAGAGGACAGAGTTTTGGACAGAGCTGTGTCTCACACTGTGCCCATCCTCCGTGTGGGCTCTCAAAATTATAAGACACCCACAACCACAATAAGTGATGTTCATCTTGGCTGCAGCATCGTAGGTCTGCATTTTAACCAACTCTCTCTCTTACTGTGACTGGCTCTGCGCTCTGAGTGGAGTAGTATTGATCTGTCAGAGGTCTGTCATCGGTATCAGGGGCTGGAGCCGTGTTCAGTTGCTGAGGACACAAACAAACCCTGGTCAGAATACTTCAGCAAATACATAATTCAATCTGTTTTCTTTGTTGTGTGTACAAAAACATGTCATAATTTTCTAGTTAATTAATGTTCTCCGGATGCTGACTCACCCTGTTAGCAGAGCTGTTGGTCTTCTTGGGGGGAGGGGGTTTGTATTTGGGTGGACCGCTGAAACACAAACACACAGCTCTCCAGTGAGTCACAGAACATGAGGCATTTTTATCCAAGGGACTAGTCTACAAATAACACACTGAACAAACAGACTAGAATAAAGAAAAGGTGAGCAAACCAGATGAGACCTACAGATCTCAACATGTAATCACACAGATACTCACTCCTTGTTATGATGCTTTTTGTACATAGCGATGGCCGTTCCAATTATTGCGAGCAGTACAATAACTCCAATGATAGCTCCAATGATGCTGCCTGTAGTCGCTCCTTTCTCAGGAAGACGAGTGCCTGAACAACAGGGAAAAAATACAAAAGATGAGACTGAGAATGGATGGCACAGCTGAACTCCAATTTAAAATACAAACATACATTGTTAACATTAGTTTTATCAAAATGGTGCATATGATATGTACAGTAGGATCCAATAAAAACACAACTGCCCTTGGAGATAATCTGCCATGGACTAATGCTTCACAAACATTGTAGCTTCTAAACTATAAATGAATTCTAAAAAAGCCATGACATTTTTGTGTTTTCCCCAAAGATAACTGTAAACTGTCAATATAAAATGTTTAGCATAAAATAAATTATTACATCAATACAAAACTTAGAATAACAGACTTTTCTAACCCCATACCTATTCTATTAGATGGGTTGCTGAATAAAAGCCTAATGGCCTAGTTTTGCATGAAAAGTAAAAAAAAAAAAAATTAGTTAGCCTAACCTCGGCCTGAGCAATGTAAAACAAAAACCAAATCTTGACATAGTTTAGCTGAGTGGTGATGAAAAAATACATATCGATTTTTTTCTGTGAGAAAGTGCTAACAAAAATGTCTATGTCAAAATAAAATCCTCATGGGCTGTACATTATATCACACAGGCGCTATATTAAAAGTTTCTGAAGCCAATGTATAAATGAAACTATAAGAAAAAAAATGAAATTTTCCCACTGGGCCTATATATGCCAAATATATTACGATAAGGTCAATAGGAATATTAACATTTGTGGTTCTTGCTGCAAAAAACCCTCTGTAGTGGACATTAGACCTGCCAACTTCTTTTTGTTTTGAATTGAACATAAAAATGAACTATACCAAAAGAAACAACATTGTCTTGTGCTGACCACAACTTTTTTTGACAATATACTGATGTACATTAATGTGACATGTTTAAGCAGGTGTTAGAAATACTTCATGATGAAATACATAAAAAAATAACAACATAATAGCAACATATGAGCACACTTTAACGTCCTGCTTTCCTATTTACTTTATTTTTTGCTTTGTTTTTGTTCTTTACATGTGAATATGCCAGCTTGTTATCTCTAATAAAAGCACTCCAGATTAATTATTATCGTTTTATTTCCATTTTTTGTTAAGTGTTTAAACTTTATTTGTTTAGAAACAACTATGAAGCAAGTAAACCACTGACACAGACTACTGTATTCATGGCTTGGGTTTGCAATGTTGACCTCTAGATTGGTTCACAGTACAGCTCATTGACTCAACACCTCCAAACAAGCTAAACAAAATCACAACAGAAAAAAACAGAATACATAAAATATAATATTAAAAGTATATTAAAGAAACTTAAAGTGATTTAATGGCAAAAGTAAAAGAAAAAATGCATGTGTGTTTACCAAACACCTGTATTTTTCTCTGTAACTCTTTAATATCTTTGCTTATTTCATGACTATTAACTGAGAACAAAAGCAGAGATAACAGTGCTGTCAGTCATTTTAAGTTGGAAGGTAAAGCCAGAAGTGTTTGAGATGCCATCCTCAGTCCAGATTTTAAAGGCAGAAAGTCTACAGGTACAGTAACATCACCGCGCACTGTCAGACCAAAAGGGTGGCCTAATAAAAGTGTGAGTTACCGTGTGAGTAAGTGTGTGTAACACTGTTAAGGTACAGAGAGGGCCCTGATTAGAGCATCGAGTCACATGGGTGATTAAGACGAACCAGAGGAATCATACAGAGGTTCCACTAATGAAGCATGACCACACTGAACATGAACACGCACACACCCACACACACACACACACACACACACACACACACACACTGCGTGTTGAATGGAGGTGCAGCCTGGCTCATTATCCCCCTGTATTCCCAGGGGATTATGCTAATGAGGGGGCGGTAAAGGGCAGTGAGGATCTGAAGCTCATTTGATGAGAACAAACTCTGGTCGCAGTAATTGGACGGGTCGTGATTGAATGTTGTTAGTCCCCTAATTACAATCCTCCTCTAACAATGGACTACTTTGAATTTCTCCCAAAATAATTTCCATTCTTTCTCACATACAAAAGTGTCCTAATGATCATCTCTTTCTATTACTCAGAAGCACCCAGCACATCGTCTCTCAGCCCTGACCTGACATGTTCCCTCCTTTACAATAGCTGTGGTTTTCTCCTCTTCATGCTTTTTATTAAACTGTGTGATACAAAAAAACCTGCATGTTCCTGTCTAACATCCACACAATAGGCTTTAGAAACATTCATTTTAGCTCCTGTTATCATAATTTAGACTTTTTGCTAGGCTTGATTGAAGAAGAATAAAACCTGGAGATGACAAAATCACACGAGAAATAGAAAAAAATACAGTTAATAAGAAGCTTCAGCATGAAAAGCTCCATGTGTGCACGTTAATCTGCAGTCACAACAGTAATCACTGAGCTTCCAGCTCTTTAATGATGAGAGGAAAAAAAAGAGTTCCCTTGATATAATAAACAGAAAATCTTCTTTTGATGGGGTGAACTGAGTTAATTATGTTGTTTGGATGTATTCTGTGGGGGACAAACAAGTTTTTACATAGTTTTTCCCTCAACACCAAACTTAATTTTGCTTCTATCAGGGGACCAGAACCAACATGTGGTGCCCTAAATGCATCTAAAGTAGTTTCTTATTTGTCTAAAAGGGACACAAAGTATCACAGCATGCACACACAAGGTACATTATGTGTTTGATATGTGTGGCACAACATGGGCTGTACGGGTTACCCTGCTGGTGTTCAACAAACAGTGAAAGCTTTATTAAACAAACATGATGTCAATGTGTCATGGACAGAAATCTTTTCAACTACAATATCATGCCATTGTGCAGTGGCTTAATTTAATGTTGACAGCACAATTTCATCCAAGAAAATAATGCAAATGCAAATAAATGAATAGATATGTTTGGAGTTTTACTTAGGAACTGGTTATTAAGACATTGTTCCAAACCTGTTTCCTTGAAGACCCCTCAGTTGTATCCAAAAAAGCCCCTAAAGCTTTAGTGACAGTCAAAATTAACAGATACTGTTCTGATTCTTGTTCAGCTTTGTGACTGGCATGTCATATTTTATTCAGGAAAAGTTAACTTTATTACACAGTTTTGTAAAGTGACCCTGAAGGATACTACTCTTATTCACTCCATTTCAGGTGGTATTGATATAAATCCTACCTCTCTTGAGACCTCAGCTTATATTATTGCTATCTTGGACTTAAAATGCTTGTATCCTTATGACAGAGTCTTTACACACTTAAAGATGAAAATCAAGAACTCTTTCAGACCTTTTGAAACCAACACTTTACAAAATTAAGACATTTTTGCCCTATAAAACAAACAGTGGTCAACACAAGTATGGCATATCTAAATTAAGTGCATAAATGTTTCAATGATAAATTCAGATCATTATTTTCCCGATGCATAACAAGACAGGTTAGTAAATACAAATCCAATATCAGGATATTCAGTTGAATTGCTCTTCCAAGAGAGTTAAAGCAAGGAAGCAGTGCAGAAATGAAAGTAAAAACCTTTTTACCATAGATGTAACATATTCAAACAGTTATAAATATTTTAACCCCCACAATGACAGTTTTAAAGTCAAATAAACAATATGTTTCAGCAAGGAAGATGACATCCATCTGATCTCCACAAAACACCCCAGCTGCCCTGGGACTGGTGTTAACTTGTTAAAAAGGGGCAAAATATGGGAGCTATGATATGTGCAAAGATAATTTAAACAGGCACAAACCAAACCATTCAGGTAGATACTATCACAGTCAGGTCTGAGTGACATTTAACTACTTGAGTCAAGTTTGCAGAGGCTGCTATGTTATAAATGTGTCTGAAATTTACTTTAAATAAGCTTGTAAACTGGCAAAGAAGTGGAGCAGAGGGGGCTGTAAGCCTCAGATCAAACAGGCACAATGTGCTGGCTAGTAGTTTGTTACATGAGCTCTGCCCCCAATAATGCATCACTTGAATAAAGTGAAAAATGTAGAAATATTTCCTCCCTGTACAATATGCACTCATAAAGAGAACAACTGTTTCGATCAGTCTCAAGCAGACACTTAAGGAATTGCAGGTATTTTGCATTTTGGCATCATTTTTAACACCAGGTGACACTACTTGGCACAGACAGGGATTGTGCCTCCCTTGATGTCTCTGGCACCTGCCCAAGGGTCTAGAGACAGTTTTTCTTGACCAACACATTTCATTTTTACATAGCGTGATAGTAGTTCCATCAATAAACAGCCATCTCTGAAGCGTCAAAATTGTAATAGTTATATTGCCAGCATGTCTTCTATTATAACCTATCAGTGAATTTACCATCAGATTTGTCATTGTTTCTTAGACTTCAGTAATAAAAAGAACAAGTAGTTATTGTGCTGGAAGGGAAACTAAGACTTTGCTGAAGGAAATGAAAACTAATTATTCATTCAACAATCTTCAAAGTGTCTAACGGGGACCTTGTAAAACACTCTTTTGTTTCAGCCCAGGCATAAAATGCTGCCATTTATATTTATGACTCTGGGTGATAAAAGCACAAAAAAGGAACTTAAGCTGAAAAGATGTTGAATAATTAGTCTGATATTTTACAGTGGCTGTCATGGAGAAGGCTGGAAAACATTTACTTTAACATTTGCAGTCAAGTCACGAGAGTTTTACAGAAATTTAAAGGGATTATGTGCACTGATGAATACAGAAAAATCGTAAAAACTTGGCCATTCCCACAAAACTCAAGCAACTGAGACGGACTGGATGTGGGACACAAGCTGGCATTCAGGCTCTGTTACACTCCCAACTGTTGCTGCGAAAGTCTGGCATCGAACAGTCACATCTAAATCATCAAAATGTGCATCTGTGTTGTGTTTACTGCTGGCCACATGGGGGTGCTGTGTCTCTTTCAAAACAAACCGGCTCCAGTTCATTCATTCACTCTAACTCTGTTACCTCGCTTCTCCTTTTAAGTGCTTTTGTCTCACTGCTTCCTCATTCCAAAGTCATGTCTGTGTATTGTCAACGCCCTCCCCCATTTTGGTTCTAGGAGCTTTTTAAAAGTCCCCTCACCCTTTGCCTTCTCTTATCTCTTGGTGTCATTATCCTGGCAGAGTGATTCTCACTCAGCAGGTTTCAGGTAGAAAGCAGCTCCCCTCTGCTCAGATACCCTCTGAGAGAGAAGTGAGTGAGAGAGAGAGCTGAGAGGGAAAAAAAAAGATAGAGGCCAATTTGGAGGATTGAGGTGGGGTGCGTTTGTGTGAATGGGTTGACTCTGAGAGCGTGCCCTCTGTGTTGGCCCTGGACACCGGCCATGTCTCGCACTAATGAAATATCCCAGACAGAGAAGGGGAGAGAAAGAGAGAGAGTACTGTATGTCTGCTGGAGCTGCTTAAATCTCAGCAGCTATTTGCCAAGGACATGTTCTTACTAACACATATATTACATAAATCCTATACACTAAAACAGACAAAATACACAGACTTGAATTAGGAAGCAGCTGGCATCCTCTGCTGTGACCTCAGTCTGACACATTTACACGTACACAGGGGTCTACGGCTCGCCTGATCCCTGCTGACATCCCCTTTTCAGATCATCATCTCATGCACACACAAAACATGACATGTTTAAACATAAATAACGACACAAAAATAAGCAGAAAATAACCCTAGATTTATTCCAACACAGCCCTCAGGCAAAGAAATTCTATGCCTTCTGCTTGGCCTTGAGCTTTATTATATATTTTGAATAAGGAGGTAGTTTGTAGTTCAAACTCAGCTAAAGGTTAGCTTGAAATCTGTCTGCAAATCAATGCAGGGACCATCCAGCGGCACACGCATCTATCTCCTCCTATATCGAGGCCCTCCACTGCTCACCGAGGCTGGTCAGTCAACCATGGACCAGCGATATCCCATGAGGGCCAAAGGAAGAGGAGGAGGAGGAGGATATGAGACTGGATGGTTGGCTGAAACTGTCTCGAAATTACAGTAGAAGCACTTTGGCAAGGTCAAAAATACCACCAAAATCTCTGGAGCCTTGGGATGCAAGGCTAAGTGCAAGCCAGTGAGCCACTTTGTTAAGTGTTACCTTTTACTTTGGACTGTCAGATATTTACTTTTTTTTTTAAATTGCCTTTGATGCAGATTTGGGTTTTTAGATTTTTGAGGGGCTTTTGTACCTTTATTTGATAAAAAGAAGACCGTGGATAGAGTCAAAAACTGGAGAGAGAGAGAGTGGGGTAAAACATATGTAGAGGAGGCTTATACTGTAGGCTGGATCAAAACTGCTGTCTGCAATGAGGACCAGGTCCTCCGTTACAACTGCCAGGATATCAGTGCCCCATTAGTGCTAAATTCTTTGAATTAAATATATGTTGGAGTTTTGCATTGAAATATATAAATTACTTAAAAAAAAAACAGGTTGAAAAATGGCAGTTGTGTGACTGGTTAATGTATTCATCCTCCTTCACTGTTCAAGGGGGTCCATTTTACATATCGCATTTACTTTGAGTTTATAAAAGATATAAGAATATACTGTATATAATGTTATATATAAGGCTATATATAGTTGGGTCATGGGTGACACGACTCCAAGGCTGTGTGGTGTGATTTGTTAACCTTACACACCAGATGGACTGTTAAAAATATTTCACTAGAAAAGAGCCCATGGAAAGTGTTTGGGGAGGGCAGAACCTTTCAGAGGCATATCCGACAGTTGATTGGACAGTTGTTCCATCAGTCAACATTTATTACGGACCAACAAGATAGTGTAGTAGGCAGGCACTACTGCGTTACAGAACGTGAGCCACTTTGTAAAACAAACTCTAATCAAAACATGTCAGACGTGGAGTGAAAGTATCCTGACTACAGAGAAGATTGTTCTGTTGTTATTTGTTTTTCATTTAATAAAGAAATGTGGTCAAAATAAAACTGCTACTTAAGCTGCTTACATCTATGCAAACTCTATAAAAGCAGCCACTTCCTGCTGTTGTCTCACTCCTATCTCCCACCTCTTCCTGCTCTAAAGGATGCTGATTGGGCCGTGCTGCTTTGGGTCGATCACAAACGTTGTAGATCGGAGCTTGGCAAGATGGCTCTGCATGATTACAGACACTGAATCGGGCTGATCCAGCTGCTCTGCAAGGTTAGTGATTTGTAATGCAGCCTTAATTCCCTCTTTAACTCAGCCTCTTTGTTGAATAATCACTTGGTCTAAAGTCATTTTGAGACATTTTCAACATTTTTGGCCACCATGGTTTGAGTTCTGAATCCACTTTCAATAACCAATGAGTAAACAAAAACTCTGACTTACTCTGATATTTTTTTAGCCTGGATGTGACTTCAGAGACTGCAACATACAGTAAGGAAGCATGAACTGTCACTGCTTTAAACTGCCCTGTATCTGTGTCTCACTAACGTTTTGTTCTGCTTCACTGGGATACACTACCATTATTACCTCAGCGCTGCATTTGACACTGTTGAGTATATTAATTGACTGACTAGAGAACTGGGTGGGACACCGGCACAGTACTAGATTGGGTTACCTCTAACCTGAAGGACAGGGGCTATTTTGTGTCAATAGCTAACTCAATGTGTCTGAGCAGAGGAAAATTATGAGTGAAGCTCCTCAACACTCCTCAAAAGAGTTACATCCTGTTTACTCTTTTGTTTAACATGCTTTCACAGGCTGAGATTATAAGAGAAAACAAAATGGGTTACCATAACTACAGCAACAACACACAACTCTATGTGCCATAGTTTTCTTCAGTTAAACATGGACACAACAGAGGTAGTTGTTTCTGGATCAAAAGAAGAATTCTTTAGTCACCACACAGCTTCAGTTATTACAATTAAAAACCACAAGGCCAGAATTATGGATGTTGTCATGAACTCAGACCTGAACTTTCACAATCACAATACGACTATCACAAGGTCGGCTGACTTTCACTTGAAGAATGCTTCTTGAATTAAAGGATTTCTCTCAGCAGGACCTTGAACGATGTTTGTGTGCTCTTATTGCATTAGTGGACACTACAGGCTCTACAGGATTATGAAAAAGTTTCCTTTTTAACATACAAATAAGGGATCCTAGATCAAATGAAAAACAGCTAATTGGAACGGTTAAGCATTAATTGTTTGATATCAACAGGTGAATATCACCTTTAACTTGTCCACTGAGCTGTTTCTTAAAGTGAAATGAGACACTCAAGGGAGAAGTAATTTCCTTACTGCCATCACCTTGGGAGAATTAAGTTGCTGCTCTGCTATGCCTGAAAACAGCAAAATACCAAGATCAGTGGGATTTAAGGTGGTTTTCAAAACTACAGCTCCGTTGCTTTGGTCAGTTTAAGTTTAAAAAAAAAATACAAATTTGCATATTTCCTTTGGATAGTTTCATGTTCACAGGGCAATATTTGGAAGTGGTACAAATCACACAAAAAGGAAGACTGGGTTTACGTCATGACGCCGCAACCACCGCTGCTATGACTCCAAGTCATGCTCTGCATTGTTGGAAGGAAATTGGCAGGCAAAGCTGTCTACATAATTAGTCTTTTAATGAGGATGAGTGATGAACATATTTATATGTAAATAAACTGAGTGCATAAAGAAGAGAGGCTTTTAAAGCTTACCAGTGTCTACAGCGGACAAGCTTGTCGAGGACACCAAATTGCGAGGTCACTTATTACACTATAACACCTGTAGAGGTGTTTGCAGAGGGACTGTCAGTGATGCAGAAAAGTAGAAAGCAACTTTGGAATAAAAAGAGAAATTTTAGTGCTTGAATGAGCTTGACTAAATCCTGGGGATCTAAACAAGTTTTTGCATCAGCTGATGTTGCTGAGTCCTGTGATGATCTGCTGTAGAGACAGTGAGCTAACCTCTTGCAATTTTCATGAAAGTGACTCCAGGCCAGGGGATCCAAAATTTTATAATTAAGTAGCGCTTTGTTATCAGCCTGGCTGCCATAATGCAATTATTATTACTACCCCTGCTGCTTATACCAATGCAGCAGTGTGATGGATTAACTCGTCACCCTGTTCGTGCTGGCTGCTGGGTCAATTGTGGCCTCAGTGCAAATAAACTGTTCCAGGGGATGAATGGAAGTGAGCCAAGACCACCTCTTTTCAGGCGAAAGTTAAGAAATAAGTGTCTAGTAAAGTATTTATTTGATGTCACAATGCTTCTTGGCAAAATCTTATACCAGTGGAAAGCCTGTTTATTTCCCTTTTAAACTGCAAGACGTGTCAAGAACATGTATTCGTTGGATGAGCAGCAGAGCTGTGTATGAGGGTTGCAGTCATGAATCCTCTCAGCTGATGCCAAAAAGCTTTTTCTGCTATTGACTCTTGTTTGATTGATTGGTTGATCAGAAGTTTGAAGAAAAAAGACATATTGGCAATTTAACAATTTATTCATGGAGCAAACAGGAGCCTCAGTAGTATGTGGAAGAACCATACACTGGCACAATAGCCTCAAGCACCTGATTATCATGACCTAGGGGTACCAGTAGCTCAAAACAAGAGTCAATAGCTACAGCAAAAAATGCTGCGCACCAATTTCCTTACTTCTTTTTACTAGGTTTACTTTCAAATGAATGAAGGAAATGCCCACTTTTAACGCAACAACTCTCCCAAATAGTCTAGGTGTGAAAACTACCTATGAGTTAATTCTGTAAATTTTATCTTATTATAATTAATGTGTTTATTCTTTTTTTGTGGCTTCATCTTTATATAATCTTTTAGAGAAAGAGAAAACTATATCCAGGAGTCAGATCAACACTTTTAAAAACTCCATATGAGTCACTGACAGGAGAAAGTGAAATCAAAAAGGGAACGCTCATTCAATGAGGATTGGTTGAGTCAAGTTGCAGAGTCAAACAGAGGGTTTGTGGGAGAATGACATTGAGGGAGAAAAAGAGAGAGGAATCAAAAAAGGGTGAGGCAGGGGGAAAAGCCCAGCAAGATGAAGGCTGTGATTAAGACGCCGGCTTCTGAGGGATTTCCCGACTGCTGCTGCTGCCTCAAACTGGCTGATCACACACTGGGGGGATGAAGGCAAGAGCATGGAGACAAAGATCTACCATCCCTCTCTTCTCTGCTCAATACCTCGTTCTCTCTTCCTGTGTGTTTACGCCGCTCCCTGAGGGGATTAAGGTTAACATGCTTGCCTATCCTCAGCTTCCCGGCACAGGGGCCGCGGCTTTTGCTGCATTTATCTCTGCCTCCTCCCCTTCTTTTTTCTTTCATCCCTCCATCCATCTATTTTTTTTACTCCCATCACTCCTCTCTCCTGCCATCCTTGCTCCATAGCCGGTGTAATTTGGTATTTGCTTGTTTGGCCGAGTAATACAACAGCACAAATCTGCAGCATCTCCCCCTACATCCCTTATCTGCTGTGCCTAATTAAAGGAGATAAATCTGTTTTTATTACCCTCTCTGACCTCCTCTTTAAATCTGTGCAAACACACACTACATGCTAACACACACATGTACAAGTTTGTGCCACTCTGAATACCTGCAGACAAACCTCAAAAACAATCATAAGTCTCATGTAGGTCCAGTGGAGAGGAGGTTGAGATGTACATGTGGCTGGTCTTGGCTTAAGAGATTAACAGGCCACTGGTCACTAGGAACACAATCCTGCTGCAGCCGCTGATCAAATTCATTCCTAATGGGTTAGCTTGACTCTCTTAAAAAGGGACAGTTGACCAAAAATATCCAAAGCCAGAGGCGTCCTGTCGGCTCAGTGGGCGGCTGCCTTGGCCATGTGGTGCTGACGTTGCTGGACTGACCCGCTTGTGAATATCACCACGTGTCATTTTTCCCCTCTCTTTCAAGTCACCCTAGAGTATGTTTTTTAGTAAGGAGAGTAATAAATGTCTGCTTAATTATATAAACCTAGAGCGTTTGATCAACTCTACACCACTAATGCTTTTGAGGGTGCAAACATTTTTTTTGATCACGTATTCCCTTTTAATGACGGCGAGTTTGTCTTTGTTGTTTAGGAGACGCCACTGGAGGTTTCAGCTGAGGTTTGCTCGAAATGCAAAGTGTGAAAGCAACAAGACAAACTGGTTTTTCAGCTGAAATTTGAAGCGCAGGAGACAGGATACAGAAACTGCCTGGCGCTAAGAGAGAGAGAGAATAAAAACACACACGCACATACAAGGCTATCCGAGTCACAGCAGAGAGCCTGGAGATGAGATTAGGACCGAATGAATTGATGGCCTCTGAAAGAGATTAAGATAAAACACAGTACATGTAATCTCATTGCTCACTAAGAGAAAGGAAAAGCTCTGCCTTTAGGTTCTGGGGTTAAACACACACACACTTTTGGTCCATCTATTGACTCTTTCACTTAGACTGATGTGCCTACAGCTGCTGAATGATCTAGTCAAACAGCAACCTAATAATCAACTTAAAGATACATGTCGGGGATGCATGATATTGGATTTAGGCCAATATCTGATATGCCAATAGTTTGAAGCTCATTTTAGGTGATTCTGAATATAGGCACTATAATCATAAAAAACACCAAGCCTCTTCAACTTTTACTGTGACTATTGTCTGTTTGGTTTACTTTCTCAGATATAGACATTCAGTGAGGAAAGTCCTTATGTAATTCCTTTGAATTTTAGCTAGAGTTAATTCAAAATTTCATAATAACAGTATTAACAGTACTCCAGACACTACACTGGTACAGGTCTTGGGGTCGTCTTGCCCTGATTTGTTTCACAGGTTTAATTTATTGTGTGTTTTTGCTCCTCAGAGCATTACGTCTGTCTGATCAGACATCATGCATTTGCTTTACATTCAACCATACAGATATGACGCACTGGTACAGCAACAACACAAACATAACATACAAAACTCAAAACTATACTTCAGTACAGCTCTGTAAATCTGTTACTTTTACTTCATCTAAGACGTAAACCCTCAAAGAAAGCTTCATAACTGCTGAAACAGACAACTGTAAAGCTAGAGCTATACTTAAGGTTTGTCCATACATGAGCTGCATGCCTGAAAACACACTTACACACACAGATTCAAATTATTCACAATCAATGCGAGTGGCACAGTGTTGAGTGCAGTGACTACCTCTGACATTCATTTTATGGCAGATGAAGACCTGCTGCACCCACATCCATGCTCATCATCTCCATCAGCACCATTTACTGCTCCCCACACTCCTGCTAATGTTTCAATTCATTTTCTGTAGCAAACAAATCACATCTGATTGATTGTTCTTGTTCTGACTTCACAACCAGCTGAGCAGCTCACAGAGGACACACTCGTTGGATTTGTCTGAAAGAAGTGCCGACTTGTGTTTGTGTGTGGTGTGTGTTAGTGAGTGTGTGAGAGAGAGATGCTGCCAGATTTTTTTCTTCAGTTTGGGGCAGATCGGTGGTGCTGGTCATTTCTAATCTACTGTGAATCCGGAGCTCAACCTTGTGCATTTCAACCGTCTGAGGATTAAATCCGAGTCACTGACACTGTTGTCTGGGTGTGTGACTGTGAGTAGGGGTGCCAGTGTCTGCAAGTGTGTGTGTGTGTGCGTGCGTTTTGACATTTTAAAAAGATATGTTGTGGTTAATGTGAAAATGGTGTGTGTGTGTGTGCACGTGCGAATGTGTGTGTGTGTGTGTGTGTATGTGTGTCGCTGCTCTCCCTCTCTGGGGAGACAGTGTGTTCCCTGCCACAGTGCATCAAAGCACACTCAGTTGCCTTGGGAGAAGGCAGAAACTCTCTCTCTCTCTCCCACCCTCATCTCCATGCTTCCATCACCCCCTCCTCTCCCGTCTTCTCCATCTCCCCTTCTCTCTTCCTCTCTCTCTCTGACAAGGTCGCTGTTTGCCTCTTCCTGTCCCCCTTGTCAATATTTACAGTCCACTTTACACTGGCACAGAGGTGGTCGGCTGCAGCCAGCGGAGTAAGCCCTGGGTTGCATTAGCCAAATGTAGCTGTCCACTCAGGACATGAATGATCTGTTGTACTACAAGCAGCACTTGCTTCTGCTTCATTCTCTCACGCACACACGCACAAATTACACACACATGGAAAGAGAGAGGGACAGAAGGTAACAGGTAGTGCTGGAAACAAAGAGCAGGTACTAAACAAAGACTAATAAATGTTCAAAAGGAACATTTTCTTGTTTGCTATGGCATCACATTCAGTCCAAAAGCTAGTTAACACCCTAAAATCCAAAGCATTACCAAACTCAAACTCATTATCTGACACTTTGCATCACTATCTTTAAATTAAAGTGGTGACTTTAGTAGCCAATTTATGTTTATTTAAAAAAATAAACAGCAAAATTCAAATAAACACAAATAGCTGTTTTAATTACAAGAATCCTTTCTGTCCTGGCTGAGAGATGTAAAAGCTTTAATAGTGCTCTGTGGTTCCTATATTGAATATTATTGTAATATCCTTTCATCATGACATGTAAAACGTTTTAAAATCCCCAAAAGACATTATTCTCCATCTTACTCTGTCTTTGATATGGAAAAATTAAAATATGCACTCATATATTCATTTATAATTTAACCAACTAATCTCATTCATTTTTTATCAAAACAGGCTTTAAATCGTTGTTCTCTTATTCCAACAGAATAAGCCTGATATATTATCAAAATGTGTTACATTGAAAAGTTAGTTGTTACACATTTTACATATAAGAACAAAAAAAATGCTAAGTCTAAAGTTAGAAGTATAGTCCAAACTCTTAGATTCACTTATATATTAAAGTAAAGTTTTCCTCTCATGTTGAGGACAGACTGTACATGGATTGACATTAATTGGTGAGTAGAGTTTTAAGTAAACAAGGGATTGGGGAATGACACGCAGAAAAGGAGCTGAAGACTAGACTTGAACCTGGGCTGTCCTGTAGGACTGCAGCCTTGATCTTAAAACTCTGAGGTTTTTTTTCCTGCATAAGGGATTAAGAACATTTTGAAAATAATATTCCTGACTTGGTTCATTAATAAATGTATTAAAAAAAGGAGTTAAAGTCATCATGACTCATGGGTTATTGAGAATTTTGATGACGTTCATGATATTTAACAGGGATTTAAACAGATCAGGGCCCTGTTTTATTTGAGGGCCCCTAAACATGAGGGAGTCATAAAGTAGTAAAATGCTGAGATAACAATAACTTACAATTTGGCAGATTAGTCTGCTTTTTGTGTCGTACCTTGGAAAGTTTACTTTGAACTTTTAGGAATGGATAAAAAAACAGGCCCTACGACCCATGCTAAGTAGAGAGGACTTCACTCAACTGTTAGAACACAGACTCCTACCAGGTAGTTGAACCCCAAGGCCGTTAAAATGCCAAATGGGCAAAAATGATGATGATGACGACGACGATGATGATGATGATGATGATGATGATGATGACGATGATTATGATTATGAATGAAGGCAGATTCAGGATCAGGTTCAGATAACTTTGTTTGAACCAATGGGTAAAACTATAGAGCCCATAATGAAACAACCTAAACACCGATAAATCTGTAACATCATAGAATGATAAAATGATGAAGGGCTTAAGGTTCCTCTAATCAATACAAAGGAAAATTTTTAACTCACAGAATTATTAAAAATTAAAAGTCAACAACTTCACCAATAAAGTCAGGGAAAAAAAAAAAAAAAGTCGATACATATGTGCCAATATCCCTACAGCTTATTCAGTTGTGTGACAACAGCAGGAGCAAAGCTGTTATTGCATCATTTGACTCTACACCTTGGTACTAAAAACCTCCGTCCAGAGGGAAGTAGCTGGAGGTGACTATGCAAAGGGTGTGAGTCATCATTTAAAACAGAGTTAGCTACCCGCTGTAGCTGCTTACTGTACAGGAAAGCTGGGCAAAGCTGTGGCTCACCAATCAGATGACTCAAACATTTAACAATCTGATTCAAGTAATTTTAATATTTAAATGACATGTGACCGAACCATGATGCAAAAGAAAAAGAGAAGACAGATCCCAAGACAGCTCGATAAAACATGGTTTGGTTAATGTGAAAGTCAGAGGATAATCCTACACAGTCCAAACACTGGTGAGCCTCGATACACACTGCCTCATAAAATTCAATTTTGAATCAGTGATAGTCCCATACTTTCTATATCTTCTATTTGACATCAATGATCATGTCTTCAGTTTTGGATGTGTTTAGCTGCTGGTACCTGACTCATGTTCATGCAGCAGGCTCACAGTCACAGTCATCAGCATATTTTATAATGGTATAATGGTCCTGCTGTCAAACCTGCTATGACACACATTTGTGCAAAGGACAGGCAGGAAAAGTTGTTTGTACATGTGCATTACTTATATTTCATCATAGATACATGCATGCATTTATGCTTTTTCCATGCATGAATTAATGCCAATCTGTGTACACTAAACTAAAGCATTACTTACATAATAACTTATTTCTATCATCTCGTGGAATATTTTATGATTTTATGCCAACATTTACGCAAAGATTTCATGTTTTTACTGTTTCAGTTAAGAATGTCATACTTTTTTACAAAATGAACCATGCTCATGTTTTCTGTCTGATATTTCCAGAATTGCTACTTGTTTTCAGTTCCTGTTGATAATGCGGATTTAGCTGAACTGAAAGTACCTACTGGTAACCCTCTGCCCTGTGTTGACCTTTTCTTAGCAGACATGCCATATGAAATCAGTCCCGAGGTTTGATTTCAACATAACCTATTATGACACATCCCTAAAGCCTAAAGTGTATAACATCTTGTGTTTTCCTTTGTTCACAGTTCTTGTTTGTACATCCCTAGTGACGCGCAGATCAGAGACCCCAGCAGCTGAGTGATTTTTCTATTTTGTGTATTGTTTCACATATTGTCAATAAATGGTTGGCTAACAGATCTAATCTGGACTTGTGCCTTCTTCCAAAACAGAACTTTCTTAACAATCTGACAACAGCTATTATTAGAATACAAGGCTTACCTGTCTATGTCTTGTAACTCTCCAAGTAACTCCACCCAAAAAAATTAAAACAGAACAAGAAAACCCAGCTTTATTCAGATTAAACACTCTATAGAACTTGTTCACTACCACTGTTCACTTCAGATGGATCTTTTAAGTTAAAAAAGAGCCACTTTCTTTCTGCTGTTCTACAATAAGCCAACATAATCACATCCTGCATCTCTAGCTTCAAAATACACGCTTTACCTGAAATATGTTTTGATCTTCATATCTAAGCACTACTCCTGCAAGAGTAAAAAGTGAGGGATTCAAAGGGCCTTTTTCATGCAGCAGCAGGTGTCCTACATTCTAAATAAAAGTCAGTCAAACAGAAAAACAGGTTTATATGTAAGCCTGGAGATAATCAGTGAGTTACTGTAGGCTTAGATCATATTGTAAGATTAAAATGAGTGAAGAAGGAGCTGTAATAGAGACAGACTTTAGAAGGTAAGCTACCCCATCAGGTAAATAGTGTAAATTACGATAAATGCTTCAATCTGGTAATATCCAGCCACCTATTTTACCTCCTAATGCCTGTGGGCCTCTCATCCATCTTTTTGCCCTGCTTTCTCTCCTCTCTCTCCTCCTCCACCTGTGTCACCGCAGCCTTCAGGCCAGACAGTCAGGAGCAGCTGGTGTGTTTACCTGCCCTCCTAACCACCGCTAACCTCTGGCAAGGAAGGACTCTCACCTCATTACCCACCACATACAACCTGAACCCCTGCAACACTCTTAAATTTCTCATCTACAGCCAGGATGCTACACTGTAATAGCCTCGGTGTACTGCAGCAGTGCAAACTCTCCTGCAGCCTGCTGTGCCAAAAAGTTACATATAATGAGGAAAAAACACATAACGTCAAGGATTTGGCTTCTTTCCCTTACTGTTGCTCTTAGGCATGGAGAGTCTCCTAGTTCTCTCAACTCTCGCCGACTCACATGAGAGTGCTCTTTATGTCGCCCTCTTATAAAAGTTGCTCACACTGCCTGCCAGAAAATGAACAACGCAGGGCGGAAGACATAGAGCAGGCAAAGTAAAGCGAGGAATGTAGAACATAGAGAAGAGCACAGAGAGCTGAGAGAATAGATTTAAGCTGGAGGGTGGAGAGAGGTAACGTGTAGGAGGGGAAGGAATCAAGGAAGAGGAGATGAAGAGTGCATCAAGGAAAGATGAGACCTAATGACGTCTTAGATTAACAGCCCTGATTTAAAATTTGCTGTCTTCCCTTTGTTGGGTTAATGATTTCCTCTCAAGAGCTGTTTACTGTGTTTGTACCTGCTTTATTGTTGACCACAAAGCTGGCAGTCTTAAAGAACCTCACACTGTGTCCTCAGAGTGCTGTAGCACTAATGGCCCCCCCCTTGCCTCAAACTGCCTCTCATCAGCAGCTGATTAATGACACACACAGCCATTATGGCCCTACATGCACCCCCACATTCATTCACTTCCTCATCATCCTCCATCCCTTGAGAGAAAGGCGACAATGTGTGCTGTCGATGTGCCCAAAAAGTACGCTCTCGACAAACTCAGAGTCTAGCGCTCATTAAGAAAGACGTTTCCTCTGTTGCTCTTCAGTTATGCATTGCTTCTGGGAGCGGGTGAATAAAACAATGGAATTCATAAAGAGATGGAGAGGTGGAGGAGAAAGCATTCAAAGTTCAATTTATCTGTATGAGAGTAAAAAATGGTTTCATTAGTGCTTAAATGTGGCTGATTGGCTGCTTGGCTTGGAGTGCTGGTGATTTATGCTTGTGCAGAAGGATGCAGCTCATATTCTGGCACAGGATGCACACACCGATTGCTGAACACGTTCAGTACATTTTAAATCCAGGCCTCTGGTGGTAAATCTGGGAGAAAAACAACAAACTGTTGTTTGTAGCAAGAAATGTGTTCCTCCTTTGATTTTTGCAACTGACGTGCATGTGTCACAATTCTCAGAGGTGATCATTGTTTCTGCTGTACGGCTCTGTCAACAACAAACTGCACCGCAAATACTCCAGCACTCACTCAGTGGACAGCATCTTTGAAGTGGAAATACAAACAGATCCCTCTCAGCTCTAACCCTGATTTCAATGTTAAAATTTGGTTGACAAAAAGGGGATATCAGGCTGTTTCAGCCAGGACCTCTTCAGTCATTTTTCAGTTAGTTAAAATACAGTTCTTTCATTAATCAGAACGTCTGCTGTTAGAAAAGTTGAATTGTTGTTCAATCCTGACCACATCTGGACTATTAGAATGATTATAAGTCTGTTAGATTGACTGAAATCATATTAATTGTCTTTGCAAATGGAGTTCATCATTAAATGAATGCTAAAAAATGCAGCTCAGGAAGAATTGTTCAAGTTGTTTGTTTGTTTGTTTGTTTGTCCATTTGTTTGTTTGTTACCAAGATTAAGCAAAAACTACTGGATGGAATTTGCTGAAAGTTTCATGCGATGTTGGTGATGGCCCGGCTTAAAAATGATTAGATTTTGGTAGTGATCTGGATGATCCGGCCATTAGTGAACAATAATTGTCATTAATTGTCAAACTAATAACAATATCAACACAATCCAAGTGCTAGGAGTAGGTTTTCAGAGTCAAGGAATCATATTATGGTGGCCACTTCATCATGAACAATTGCTTATAGGTGTAACAGCAATATGTGAGCTACCTTGGTGGAGGTTTGTGCTCTCCAAGGGCTGTATAGTTCAACATCTGCTTGTGTTTTTAGGTACTGTAAATGACCTCTTGTAGCCCACCTGCAGTACCTCTGTGGCAAATTAGTGGGTTTTGACCCACAGTTTGGGAAGTACAGGCCTACACATCCAGTAACTGCTGAACTGATCAAAACCCCAGACTTAGGTTCTTTATCTAGGCTCCATTATTTAAACGTCAGAGCTAAAGATGCATAGTTGTCTTTGCCTCCTTTGCTTAGTTAGTTGTCGAATATTGGTCTACAGACATTACAGAGAACAGAGGTGTGATTGCATGGGCTGCAACAAGAGTTCACATTATCAATGACCTGTTTTTCCTCTTAAAGGTCTCAGCTCACTGTTTAGGCACCAGTACTATTTTAAAAGAATCAATTTTTCCAAGGAAATGAAAAAAAACCTTATGCAAAGGCAGGAGAACAGAACAGGCACACACAGGCATTTACCTTCAGATTGATGTGCTTTCTAATTCATGTGCGTGGATGCATAATATTTACATTATGGATTTGCTGCAACCATCCCGTCACGGATAAAAGATACTAAATTGTTCACATACATCAGCTGAGACCATTTAAAAGCCTGCATCATCAATAATGAATGCTTTCTCCACCAGGTATTAAACACACTGATCTTACTGTTCCAATTCAAAATGGTTGCAGGCACAGGTTAGTAATTGAAAATGCTGTTTCACGAACTTTCCATCTGAATATTCAGTTATTACCAGACTCCTCTGCACAACAGTTTATTTCCCTGTTCAAACCCTCCCGTCTCCCCCTCTGGGCAGGGGGTGACTGTTTATCAGAGAGTGTTTGTGTTTCTGTGTTTTTCACAGCAGCAGTATTTATGCTCGGCATTGAAGGCTGTGTTAGGTAATCAATAGTGTTTCAGTGAAGGACACTTGGGAGCAGATTGGAACCCAAATCCAAGCCTGCATGAAAGACAACATGACAGAAACACTTGCTGCTCGACCTGAAGGGGCTCAGTGTGACATCCAGCCTGACTGTTTGTCAAGAACATGCACACACACACACACTCCTTTGAAACAGTCGACACTGACACGCCTGTGAACCCGTGAGAGCATCCTCAAAAACAGTTAAAAACATTTACACTCTGCTACATCAAAGCAGGCAGACTAATGAGTTATTGACCGATGTGTGCGCTCACAATATATTTCACATTGCGAGGCATGAAAAACGTGCGCGGTGTCCTTGTCGCAGCTAAACACAATGTACAATAATGAGAGAGTGTGTAGGTGTGTGATTGGGTATACTTGTGTGTGTGTGAGCGTGCGCAGGGGCTCACGGTGTGTACACAAGTCATTATTAGAGGTTTAGTGTGTGCTCACCAGTTAGTCAGGCTCCAGTCAGAGGAGTCAGCTTAAGGGCTCATAGCAGCTCCCCGAGGAGACACTAAATACCATCAGCCGTTTAAATCCATCCATGACCATTTTAAATATGCAGCACACACTCACTCCATTTTTAATAAGGGCTCTGAGCAAGACAGAGGGAGAAAAAAAGGACAGAGAGGAGACAGAGACTGGCCGAGAGAGAGAGAGAAAGAAAGGGAGGGGATGCAGACAGAAGTGGAGGCAGAGGGAGGAATCTGAGGGGTAAAGAGTCTGTTGCATTGATTTCTTGGCAGTTTGGCACCAGCCCTTGATACGCCTGGAAAAGCCACAGATGTGTCAGAGCCGGTTAGGCACACCAGAAGAGAGGGAACACGCATGCACACGCAAATCAAGTCACATGTGAGAAGAGAACATGCACACACATAAAAGTGCCCCTGAAAAGAGAGAGAACCCAATGCTCTCAAAGTGTCTGCAAGTGAGCATTGGATTACAAAGGCACCTGTGAGAGCTGAAAATGATGCAAGACTTTTTTTTAATGCCTTCTTGGGGAAAACCGGGCATTTTCTCTCAGAGGGCCGTCAAAAATAGACACCATTACACCACACCTAGATGGGCAGTGAATTTCTCCTTAATCCCAAGCTTAGTGCAGCTCAAAAAACCCAGTCTGTTCTGCTCAGATTTCAAAGCACACCTGGATGTGTGCGGCTGCATGCATGGCCAGGCAGAACAGCAGGGAGCATCGGGATGTACATATTGAAGGAAGGGCGGTGGAGACATAAAGATCAAAGTCAGGGGCTGTGGAGAATCAAGTGATCTTAGCTGTGAATCCACAAGCAACCCCTAGACAGACTACCTGATTAGGTAGGCATTTGTGGCTTATATTCAGCATGAAAACTGAATGGGGAATATTGATGGTTAAGGATCGGGAAGAATTGTATCAAGGTCCACTTATAGCTCAAAATGTTAATACTAATGTCAAATATAAGGGTTTGACTCCAATTAGGCCCGCATAAGCCTCAACAGAAGCTTTCATAATATATTTATCACCCCTTTGGACAAATAGTGTATTTTTGTGCTTTTCTATATTCAGAAGATGCTTTGGAGCCTTAGGAGCAGTCTTTACCTGAGATCTTAATGTTTATCTTGTTTTTTCCGTGGAAAACTAGTTTGAGCTACAACTTTGATTGTCAAAGTTGATAAATATGCCCATTGTTAAATTTTATTGATGAAGGCTTGCTTGATATAAAAACTCCAAGAAAGCATCTCGAGCGCCAATCACACTGCTCAAAAACAAAGATGCTATTCGTGACTGCTTGTTTTGTTTGGGCAAAAGCTGAATACAATAGAGACTATACTGACTGTTATCGTATAAAGAAAGATATAATGAGGTGAAATCCTTTCAAAATGAGACTGCAGGCTGAATGCATGCAGAATTTTGCAACTAAAAAATTCAACCTGTCATAGATTATCAATTTTCATTATCTGTTTTCATTTGCTGCTCAAGGCTAAATTATGTCTTTTGGGGTTGATTGGAACACATGCTCAAAAAGAAGGCAAATTTTCTGTCTGCAGAAATCTATTCCCCGGTCAAAAGATGGAAAAACAGTTTGACCTTTGTAAGAAAATTAGCTAAGGTTTTTTTAGGAACACAATAATTGGCAAAGCATCTACATAAAAAATAAGTGACTGACTGCTAGTCAACCAGGGAACACATAAGAAACTGACTGCCACAGAAATGTTAGTTAACATGGATATGATAAGTAAGTCCTCATTTTATTTATTTGGTACTTGGCAAAGTAGGACTAACATTTTGTAAAGTTATTTGCAGACAAACGTGCATTAGTGAATTTCAAAGACAGTTACTTTAGTTAATCATCACATTGAGTGTGTTCTCAGTACATAAGCAATACTAAATAGCCCAGTTCATGCTGCTGTTTAAAGGCGTAATATTTACCCCTCTATGACATTTTGCCTCCACTGTGAACATCGTGGAGACGTAATGCGGGAACGAGTTTAGCCCTTCTTTGTTCTGTCTCCAGAGATCGTAACGGAGGGTTTAAATTGGAGAGGAGGCACACAGACTCAGGGGGGAGACAGGAGTGCTGCGTGTAAGCGTTTCTGACTTTGTGTGTATGTGGAAGCATGCGCCGTCTCACGCGCATACAAGCCATACTGCAGCGTGAATTGACACATATATTGCGGCCTGGTGGAATTAACGTTAATGTCTCTAGATGTAAATATAGCAGAAAATCACTGCAGCGCTTTTGCGTTAAGGCACTGTGAATTGGACTAATGATAGTATATTCTTAGGTACAGATATATTCATAGGTTATTATCGGTTACCATAGACTGCAGAAAGAATTTGATGAAGTATGAGTGACATCAGCCATGTGGTTTCTAAAGGAGCTTTGAGGCCAACACACAACATTAACAATGTTAAAAAAGCTTTTTCAAACAAACTTTCATTCAGTCCAATAACAGACACAGAGATGGAGTTGAGATGGGTTATATGTCACCTGAGAGCTACAGCATGCTGGCCTATGTACATATCAGCCATACTCAAAATTATGCATAACTAATGTATGTGTGTGACTTCTGGCGCTCCTGGAGCCAGCCTCAAGAGGTCACTTAATGAACTGCACTTTTTTTGCACTCCCATATTTGCTTCATTTTTAACCAAAGGATTCTACTTGTGTGTCCTAGCTGGTAGTTACTTATTATCTTTTAACTACATTTCTATACACCTTTTTGAAGACTGCCACCAATAATAGAAAAACATAAAGAGATTAAATGAATAACAAATAAATCCATTTATAGGCTGCACAATAGAGCAGTAAATAGCACTGCTGTCCCCCCCTGCAAACTGCTTCCTGGTCTGAATTCCCCATCAGACCGGGCCTTTTTGTTTGGAGTTTGCTTGTTCTTCCAGTGCACCTGTGGGCTCCCTCCAAGTATCTCAGCCCCCTCCCATTGACAGAAAACATGCCATTTAGGTTAATTGGCGAGTCTAAATAGAATCGTGCAGGAGTGAGTCCAAAAACGTGGAAGTAAATTCACATTTAGCACTTCTTGGTTCTCAAGCCCGAAACTATATGGGATTTAGAATACTGGTTTCGGATAAATGTCTGAAATAAAGTTTGTATCTAACACACACAGGAGATTTTAATGTTTAACAGGAAATAAAATGCATCTGATATTGTCTGCTTTTGAATGTTAAACTGCTTTTGTGTGTGGGGGTTGCTAACTAACCACTAACAAGGATGCCAGAAATAGCCGGGGACCCAACAAACATTTCTGACCCTTTTTCAACAATCAATAATTTATACACTATTGCCACAGCCTTGAGGACCGACTTGATAAGGTTGTTTGATGAAGAGAAAATTCTCAAAGAAGAGGGTACAGCAAGAAGTTATACATCGGGAAATATTGTAGTTTCTCCTAAGTCAAACTGTCATGTTGTAGTTTAACAGTTTTTTCATGATAGTTTTTCACTCTCGCCGATTACGTTTAATCTTAAAAAAATTATGAAAAGCTAGTTTGTTAAGATTATCTCCAGAGAGCTTATTATCAGCAATGATCCAAAACACAGTAAAAAAGCCATTAAGCTTTTAGGAGGCTTGCAGTTGAGGGAACCAGTGCAATGCTAACTCCACACTGGCTTACAAGAATATGTCATCCCTGCACCACTCTATTGCCCTTACTTAATAATGCACCTGTTTTTTGGTTAAACTAGACCTATGATTAGCTGGTAACCAGCCCATAGGGTGCCCTGCCTCTCATCTAACGACAGCTGGAATAGGCTCCAGCCCCCTGCAACTTCAAACAGGAGGTGTCGTAGATAATGGATGGATGGATGAATCTGTTTGTGTATAGAACTAAATTCTACAGCTTTGCTTTCTGTTTGGTAATTTCAATAAACAGAAGAAAACTAGTGCATTAATCTTTTTTACACATGTATGAACAAGCTGCTTCTCACTGCTCATTAAACTCTAGATGGAGCCGACAGGTGGGAGCAGCACCTGTGTGTGAAACACTTACCACTGAGTGAGTAAATCCTATAAGTCAACAGAGCTCACTCAGCAGGAATGTCATCCCACTATAACAAAGTTGTGGCTCGCTTCACACCATTTTGGCAAACACACAGATTCACACACACACACACCTAAATGGCCTGGTTTGTGTTGCTCAAGGTGACAGGTGTGTCACAGCAGCAGTGTGGCAGGAACCTGGTGAGACTGAATGACCGGTTAGTCAGCTCTCCGCCTGACTCACTGACCGAGAGGAAGAGCTCTCTCACTGCTGCTCTGTGTAAGCGTGGGTCACTTCTCAGACAACAAAAAAGGGGTGATTGTGTCAGTCTGGTTCACGCACAGTCTCACGTGTAGATGCTCAGACACATCGAGACAGATAAGATGCAGATTAGATGTGCTTTGTTTATTACCCTCAGTGTCACAGAGCAAACCGGTCCTGCTCCCTGCCGTTCATCTGGCTGTCAGTGAAGACACAAAAGGACAGTCACACTTTCTTTGACTCGCCACACTGGAATGTTAATCACCACAGAAACCCATTATCTTCACATCCTCTCGCTCCCTCCCTCCATTTGTCTTCCTCCTCCTTTTTTTTTTTTAAGGCTGACAAACTCAGTGCTCGTTACTAGAAAGTACCATTGTTTCATCGAGCGCACATGTAGAGGGAGACAGAGACATGAGGCGGGGGAGATAAGAGGGGAGGCAGTGGCAGAGAGCGAGAGGGGGGAGGCCTGTCTGACTGCTGACATAAATTGGGGATCATAAAAAGTGTCGTCCCAGAATTAATCTGCGAAGAATGAATAAAGTGAAGTACCAAGGGATGAGGTGTGTGTAAGTGTGTGCAACAGAGCAGGATTGTTCTTGAATCATAATGAAGACGCACAACACTGAGATAAACACATTACTTTTCTTGAAGATTGAGGTTCAGGAGGATGCATTTAGACATCATTCTGAAAGGAGGGAGCCACTGCATTGTACACACCCTCTTTGTGTGTATGCATGTGAAGATGTGTGTCACTGTGCCTCAGCTGTTACATACTCCTCGACCCCCTTCCCTTTCTTGGCCACAGAGCCTACAGGAAGTGCCACATACATCATGAATTTTATGCATAAGGCTGAATGTCAACACTGATGCATAATTTTTTTGCAGTGAAATGCTAAATGTCACCAAACACCAGGCTTTGTTTCCACTGACTGCTGGGGCCTTGTAATCGCCGCAGGACCCGCTCCAAGTCGAGGGCCGCAACGCCAGCCGTCACAGCACAACTCGAAGGCTGCAACTCAACAGTACGCAGAAGTGGCAGCCAAGGCAGAGGAGGCGACAAGGGAGATCGAGGGGACAGGGAGGACAAAGTAAGCAGATCATAGGGAGGAGGGAGTCAACACTTGTGCTTACTTATTTTACACTAAGAGGATGCTTCTCTAAAAGAGGAGAAATAACAGCCTTCAACATGTAATTTAATTCCTCAGTATAATCCTTAAGTAGCTTGAAGGCTTATAAATTTTGTTTGTAATCTCTCTGCTTTTATGCAAAGCTACACTAAATATGATTTAATTATATATGATTAAACTAGATAGACTTGGCTTCTTTCAAATCTTCACTCCTATATGAAATACAGTTTAGATGTTTGGCTACACAACATGAGCTTTTCAATAACCACACCACTCCTGGGACTGCATGGTTTAGGAAATTAAGAGGCAGTTCAATGAAAACTTCATCCATAGATATACAGTATGAAAATTTGTGCAGTTGTTAGTGACATTGCCTGGGTCTCTGAGGTGCAACAGCTAAATCCATCCATCCTGCAGCTATCATTTGACATGTGCAGTGATGTAAGTTACTGTAATTACTGAATGTCAAATCTAGCTAAGTGTAAATTTAAGGTTAAGTGACAGGCTAATGTCAGGGAAGTAAAAAACTGATCATCAGTTTTGTACATTTGCATCACTCTGGAGAGGTAAGAGCATTTTCACTTGCACATGTTGTGTAGTGACAAAAACTGAACCACCAGCTACTGGCACAGCACATGTATGATGTTGATTTGGTTGTTTCAGTAGATCAGTGTGCACAGCTTCAGAACGCTGTGCGACAGTGGATTTCATTATCAAACAAATTACAAAAAACAACATCCCCATATTCAGCGTCATCTTGTGAACAAAACCCAAGTATCTAAGGGAAACATGTTTAAGACATGACTCAAACTTTCAACAAATCATTTTGTAACACTACTATTATTTATCTGCCCCCATCAGTGGTAGCTAAAGCTATTGGTGTTATCAGTTTTGCTCCCTGTAAGCATATCACAATGCATGTATTCAAACACAGGCATGGGTAGCAAGTTTCCAAGATTTGGTAAGGCACGAGAGTTTTAGATCTGCTTTTTGGTCCCTAACAGATATGAGTAAACCCAGTTGGAATACTGCTGTCCACAACAGCTGTATATCCTTATGAACTTGTCGTGTCTCTTTAGCATTCTGTCATTTATGGCTCTACACATAAACTTCTAAGAGTATATTCAAGGACTACGCCAGCTGAAAGTCTGGCCAAACTTCACAATAAAGCACACAACAGTACATGCAGCAGATCATTTTAAACTGACAAGGAAGCATATATTCAATATGACAAAGCCTTTCCTTCACTACAGTGTAAATGTGTTGAAATGCACCATGTTCAGTGTGCTTCAATCTCTTGTCCACATAAAGTCACTGTATCCCCAGTCAGTCATGCAGTAGGCACAGCTGTGTTAACATGCCAGCATGCAAAAATGCAGAAAACACACCTGAGCTTAAGTTTACATTTCCTGTAAGGTGAACCAATCATGATGTAAATCCAGAGAGCCTCCCCATCCCTCCCTGTTTACTGTAAAGAGATCCTGTGTGCAGTCAGTGATTATATTTGTGTTTCAGAGGTTAAAACCTTTTTTCCTCTGTCATGTGTATGCAAAACACATTAATTGTTATCTGGCTACCTGGTCTGTTTCACCTTTACATGGGACAAACATCCAAACAAAAGTGATTGTGAAGGCAGAACCTGTGACCACTTCTTGCTTTTAGCACAACTAAACCACACTTCTAGCTACTGCCTGTTTGTTGCGTACTGGGAATGATCATTTCAGCTTGAGGCTTTCAGAGATATTTGACAGATCCAGCTTCTTTGCAAGGATACAGTATTTCTGGATATACAAAGAAATATCCATGGATTCAAGTCTGGTTTTATTATATCTTCATATTTGATTAAAAACTGCTGAAAGAAAAAGAAAAACATCAGTGATATTATTACAACACAGAATAAGGTTTAAAAATATTTTTAAGAATTTTTGTCATCCATAAGTAACCTAAATTTGATTTATAAATATTTCTGTAGATCTGTATTGTTTACTTCAATAAATAGCAGAGAGAATAGAATCTCTGTCTAGAAATTTCAATCATATCTTACATAAAACAAGGAATAGTCCAGAACTGTAATAGAGAAGTACAACTGAATTCAGAACCTGAAGGTAGAACAATACATGTGACAGCAATGACTTCAGTTTACAGCCCTGCACTGTCCTATATTGATTACAAATAGTTTTTAACTGACTTGTGAATCTTCTGCCAGCTAGTTAGTTATCCAACCATAACAGTTAAGCCAACAAATCAAGGTCATCCCTGAGTTGCATACACTTTTTCAACAAACCTAAACTTTCAAATAACAAATTGGCTTGACATTTAAACAACACATGGCAAAATGAAAGACAAAAATCCCTCTATATTGCTTGAGAAGTCTAACCAAGAAAATACATTAGGTTTTCTTAATCTGACAAAATTATAATATATACATGAACATGTATTTTTATAGTAATGCAATAAAGGTGACTACAATTCTTTCAGTAGTAGAATCAGACATAATTTAAATCTAGCTTGCATTAATAGTGATTTTATCTGAAAGCAGAACAAAGGTAATGACATTCTGTCCAAGACTCTGCGATTACAACAGATACTGATGCTCATTCTCATTATCGGTTTTCTACCCATCTTGTGATTGAATCTCAACGTGCAAATTAGTGGACATGGGAGATGGGGTTTCGAGGACATCAAACTCTCCCTACGCAAGAAAAATCTTTACAGCTACAGCAGCTTCTTCACAAACTGAGATATCAACATCAGAATATGGTTGAAAATAGGGTGGCATTAGGGAGACGTCATAGTTAGAGACAGCATTTTCATCACAACAATCTTAATATGGACAGGCTTTAAAAAAACACTCCACTTTAATTGCAGGCGCATTCGTCCAAAGTCACTGCAAAGACAGAATCTCAGCCCAGTCTCTATTAGAGACACAGTTCTAAGTATGGTGCTCTATAGGTTTTGTGATGTTATCAATAAGGTTCAGTGACCTAGACCGCAGATTTAAAAAATCCCCACAGAGGATGACAAAGAGGTTCCTTGGCTCTGGTTACCTAAAGAAAGAAGGACCCCAAGGTGCTAAAAGTGATTAAATCATTCCCCAAAAGTAAGTGAAATGGTTTCACTTTTGAAAATGATTTGTGACTCTTTAAAGCTGTGGCCTTGAACATCTTTACATGTCTCTATAATAAAAGGTTTCTCACTGGGTTGATGCTGGGCTAAGTAAACTTTTGCAGAGATTATTCTATTCTGCGGGCCAACTAAGAAGTTAACACTGTGTAGGCTCAGGCTCAATCAGTCAAAAGCTTTCAGTGTTTCCATGGGGTTTTGGATGTGATCAACAATGACTTCTGTGCCAAAAATGTTGATACTTTCATGTTCTGTTCATTGATATTCGTTGAAAACGAAAGCAATGTAACAATTTCTGAGGCATTAACTCATGGCGAAATTAAAGAGCTTCGGTCAGTCTTCATAGAACCACATCTCATTCGACTCACATGCACCAGGCTTCCAACTTTTTTTTTCACTCCTTTTCTATAAAGACTTCCTTTCAGTGTTGATGGTCTTTTGCAAGCACCTAATTATTCTTCTAGTAGACCCTTTAATTTCATAAACACTGTGACGTTTTTAGTGAGCAGGGGTTAGCCTGAGACAAAATTCCCCTTCAGACAGGGCTGGTAGTGAGGTGATTTTTGGTTTGAGTGTGCTCCAGAATTATTGGAGCTCACCAGAGGGACTTGGGCATAATCTGGGAGGAACAAGTAACTGAAAAAGCAAAAAGAATTATCAGCCAACCAGATCAGGTACTGTCAAATGAATTTTCTCTTATGCCTTCAGGCAGACGTTATAATGTGCCCCAAAGGAAAACTAACTGCTACTCAAAGTCCTTCATTCCCTCTGGTATTAAGCTCCTAAACACAGACCACACCCATTTTAAATGACTTTATTTAGAGGACATTACTTATTTCCTGTTTTATTTATTTATTTTTTATTACTGTTTTACAGTTTTTACATTGTTTTGCTTTTACCTCACTTGCTTTTATCTTTTTTCTTATTTTGTTGTATCTTGCTGTATGATTTGTATACGTAGGCTACTTATAATGTTTGGACATCTCCCTCTGCCCCATGCTTGAATATGTTTTCCTTGACAGATTGCTTGATTATTTATTTATGTTGTTGACTGACTGTATGCATGAATACACACTGGAAAGCTACAAATGAATTGCCCTTGTGGGATAAATAAAGCTGTCTGAACTGAACTGAACTGAACTGAACAATTGAAGAAGATAGCACAGATCTCACTGAATATGTGAGATCACTAACTCTCCTGAACTTAGAGTGATATTTGGGAAAAAAAAAAACCCTCAACATTGACTATTTGGAGCAGACTGGCCGAATTCAGTTTTGAGCCAATATGACCCCTTTTAAGACCCTGTTCACACGCATTAATGCAGATGAACTTCCATTTTGGGCACTGAGATACCAAAGTGATAGCACTCATGTAGGTGTAATCTCACTGTGCATTATTAATACATATTCAGTGATGACCTGCTACACTGTGATTTATCCAGCTTCCACTTGTTGAGTCTCCCTGTGTGATATGTGCAATGAAATAAAATGAATGAAAAAATTAACTATAAGTTAATAGGCAAGCCAGTGTTAATTTTGACAGCAATTTTTAATTCAGTTTAAGTGATAGTCAATTGCCTAAAATGTCTTTTGGTTTTTGTCATAATTTGGTAATCTAATTTTTTTTCATTTTAGTCTAGTTTAAGTTGGTGAAATTTCACAACATTTTAGTCGAAGAAATCCACTGTAAATTTAGTCGACTAAAATATGAAAGGGTATAAAGGGTAAGGTATGTTTCCTTGAAATTCTGAAGTCATGTTTTACACTTGGATAAAATGAAACATCTAATAGCCCTTTACTGAATGCTAGTAAAGTTTGAAAGTATAAATCAACAGACACAAATGTAACTTTTGTGTGAAATGCAATCAACTTTATTTAGGCTACCTGGCAGAGCATCTCAGTTACAATACCAGAATTGAAAACAAACAGTGAACCTGCTCTGCATGAATATTTCAATTAATAAAAAGAGTAGCTCTGATTAGATTACTCCCACCACCATGAAGCTAGGGCAATTGTGATTGGATGTCCCTCTTAACTTATCCAACCAAAGTAGCTGTGATTAGATATATTCTTAACTTGTCCCTACTTCCTACATGACGAAATTAGGTCTGATTTGATTAAGTCCCTGTCAAACATTTTCCTCTAGTTTTTTTTTGCTGTTGAAAATATCAGTTAATTTTGTTTTAGTTTTTTTCCATGTGCAATTGTTTTTATTAGTAAGTCTAGTTTTCGTCAGGGGAAAAAAAGTTGCTGACGAAAACTATGACGGAAAAATTAGTTGACAAAATTAACACTGAGGCTAACAGAGCTCTCCAACAGCTTTTGTCTTTCATTTTGTCAGAAAACATACTGGAAATACAACAAGGATATATAAATTAGCAAATGAACCTGTGAGTGATGGTTAGATCGAAAAGAAATCGCAATGCAGAACAAAACAAACAAGCAATGGGGTGCTGATTTGGCGGAGTGGTTAGCAACCAGGCACGTCCCATATGCATACTTCTGCCGGCCCGGGTTTGAATCCAGGCTGTGGCCAGTTTTCAGAGTGTCTTCCCCTACTCTCTCACCCCCTTTCACAAGCCTATCCACTGTCTTTCTCTCTTATCAATAAAGGCACAAAATGCCCCCCCAAAAAAAAAACAAAAAACAAAAAACAAGCAATATCACTTGTTATATGTTTTCTCCTTTTACAGTTTTGTTGTTGTTGCAGACATAAAAAAATAAGATGGTACAACAATAGAAGTAGTTTGAAAGCTGAAAGACCAGCTCTCAGCACAGAGTTAAGACAAATGATCTGAATCTCTAAAAATAGCTTCAATTCCATCACAATAAGCTTTAACAAGAGTTAAAAAAATTCCCACTTTTTTCTTAATATGTGAAGGCCAAAGACTAAATCAACTGATGGGACAGTGAGATGAGAATCCAGAACCAGTTCCAGAGAACCACTTCCTGCTCAGTACCATTCGTCTTTGTGCTCCTATCAATTCTTTACGATCAGTTCTGCCTGCCTTGCTAAACAATGACTACAGACTCTTGTTTGTGTAGTGGGAGTGCTCCGTGCCATCACACACTTAAGTAAGACACTTCCTTGGCTCTGGCATACTTGGTGGAGGTGGGATTCTGCATGATATGCCTCCTCATGCACAAGCACAAGCACAGGCATGCCAAGAGCCCGCTCCTCATTGTCCTAGCTCCTCACCTGTGGACCTCTGATCATTTGTAATAACAGCAGAGAACATCTGTGTTTTTAGTCCTGTGTGAGTCAACACTGTTATCTGTAAACTTCAATTCCAGAACAAAACTGTATTGTTTAAGCACACAGAAGTCCTCTGATAAATGTAATCTGGTGTGAACAGGCATCTGGGTGAGTCAGTATGACAAGGATGTTTTGTTTTTTCTTTCTCTTACAACCTCTTCTCCTTTTTTTGCTCCATGTTACTTGTAAAAACATGGATGCGTTTGAATCTGTTAAAACAAATCTTTACACATATTGGCAATTTAAATTGTAATTGTATCCAATTTATCTAAGGGTTTGCTCACAAATGATATTTATACAATTCCTCTATCCTATTTTATGCACAGCACATCTCCAGCTTGTCTCCTGCTGTTTCTCTTTACCCGAGCCTGAAAGTTTGATAATAAGCATAAGCTTTATTTGTATTAGTCACTCAAGTCTGCACTCTATTTTTGAAATGTGTTTCAGATATCACACTTTTTTATTACATGATGAAAAAAAAATGAATATCATAGTTTGAAAGGTTCATATTAAGTAAAAGACATCACTTCTCTCTCATAAATTGAAGGAGATATAATAACTTGCTCTCTGCTTGAAGCTGCAGGTAAGACCCCTGACCATTCCTTTCTTAGTGATCATTTTAAATCAAGTGTTAAGAGGGTTGTAATTAATTAACGATTTAAAAAATGCCACAAAATGGTATTTTTTTGACAGCTGCTGTGCTGACCATGAGTGTGTGTTTTGCTCTTTCCCGAGTGCAGTTATCGGCTGACACAACAACACTGTACTCTAATGTCATGATAATGTCACTTGGGTCATACAGTTTGACTATTTGGGCACAGGCCTCATGTACAACATTTAAACCAGTACAATCAGTTTAAAAGTGCTTGATAAAAAAAACAAACACTAATAACCATTGCCATTGCCTCAGAAATACACAGAAAATATCTAAACATCTGATGGTCAATACACTACATCAGTGGCAAGAGGAGACTGCATAATACCTGTAAGGAGGACTGCCTTTGGACAGCCAGCATTTTCAGTGAGAGCAGCTCACACATGAAACAATCTACCATCAATCTTTAGAAACTGTGAAACATAACACTAATTCAACATCAACTGAAAATCCTGGCAATCACTGTGATCATAATCTGTAACTGAACCATGCTTAAAATCTGTACATCCATATTTCAATACTGCAGTGCATTATTGCACACTGCATGTTTGTACTGCATGTTCACATCATTCAGGCCTTGGTCGCCACATGTTATAGTTACTTTGCAAGAAGAAAAATATCCACAATGCAAAGGTCGGGCATTTCCATAGGTATTTTGTGTCTCAGAAAATGAAAATCCATTGTATCTTTCTTTATGACATTATTATCCTTTTACCATCTGGTTTTTCCTTTCATTGGTCTGATCCTTGTAATGTCTTTACCTGCTCTATTCCTTAAATTTAGTCAAATTGATATCAATTATCGTTTCTGGGTCCTCTTTTACATTTGTAGCTGATATATTTTGGCTGTTGCTGTATTTGGTTGTGTTTTATCTGTGTTTTATGTTCAAGCTGCTCCAAACAAAATGCCCCTGGAGGGATTAATCAGGCTGTTTGAATTGAATTTAGCTTGTACTTGCAACAAACCTTATTTCAGGCATCCAACCAAAAACTCATTCTGAAATCCCATAGACTTCAAATAATGTAAACAAGTCACTAAGTTTTAGAGCCTATTACTGCAGTAGTCTATAAAACTGACTTCACAACACTAAGATGAAATGGATGTCTTCAAAGATATCTTTGTAAGTTGGTTGTTCAATGTGCATGCATGCTAAAAAAAAAAAACCCTCTGCTTCCTGAAAACTTTGGCATTTTGGGTCCATGAAGAGTGTGCAGGGCAGTCCTTTATAAGTTGTGCTGTTAAAGAGCATCCTTAAAATTAAACTGAATCTCCTCAAAGACTTGACAAATAAATTCAAACCCTTCGCAGGACTGAATACCACAGGGAATATGTGACAAAATTTTCTTTAGTAATTGGGGTGAAGTGACCTTTTAACATTTTCTAATGCCTCCTTCATCATCCTTATCTGCCTCATACTCAGCCAGAGGGAAGAGAAAACAGACACACAGGGGGATGTGAGGACAGGAGGAAGAGGAAGAATAAGTGATGCAGATATGTGACGGAAGCTCTTCCTCCCAGGCAGGAGACCACCAGCTGAGCTCACAGATGAAAACCACAATATCTATGTGGAGAGCTAGCGTCATGTTTTCAACAAACTCATGCAAAACGAAACCTCCAGCAACATATGAAAGAAGCGGTTACATAAAGAAGTTTGATTTTTTTTTTTTTTTTTGCATTTAAAGAGCTAAGTTTGTGCTCATGACCTTTAAGGTTGAAGGGCTGAGTAATGAGGAGCTGGGCGGGGAATCAGGCCTGCCTGAGAGGCTGCTAAATGAAGGACAGGGATAGAGAGATTGGCGAGAGACAGACAAGGAAAGAAAGAAAAAAGACAGAAAAGAAGAAATACGAGGGCACTGTCATCTCATTTCTTCTCCCTCTGGCACCCCCAGCTGTTGTTCTTGCCCCTTCTCCCAATCGCTTCTCATTGTCACTCATCCCTCCAATCACCCCTAACCACTTGTGCATCCCCACCCTCCCCCCTTCTCTATCTCTCCTTGCCCTCCCCTCACTCACTGTCTTCCTCCTCTTCTTTGCCTCTATTTCTCCATCCACACAAATGACTCAGTGAAACAGGTCAAGTGTTACAAAATTCCCCCTGCAGCTCAACCTGCCTAATACAAGGCCTGGCTCATTGCACCAAGACAAGTAATACGCTGCCTACTCACTGAGAGAGCGCCTCACACACACACACACACACACACACACATACAAACACACATTCATTCACACAGGGTCACCGCCAACACACAATGAATGTAAGTCCATAAAATGCCAACAATATTAGCATATTCATCCTTTACAAAGATGCACGCCAACTCACAAGGCTAAGCATTCAAAGTCTTCTGACTAATTCATATTTACTAAATTCTCTGTTTTACTTATTATTACAGGAACAGATGTCAAAAGTAATTCTGCCTCTTGTCATGCAGAAAAGTCTCTAAATCTAAAATACATATGAAAATATGCAAGTAAAACAAAAGAAAAGCACCACAAAGATTTTTAGAATAGAGCTGGAAATCTAAATTATGTAAAGCAGATAGAAGGTGTCTAAATACTAACTGATTATGGTAAAATGCAAACAATTGCTGGTTGAAGTCTCTGGAGTAGGAGTCAACAACCACCAGGCTGCCATGGATCATTTGGTCTTAGAACATTGAGAAATAGAAACAATTAATTTCATTACTTTTTTTCTAAATAAAGTCTCAAATTTTTCTTATACTATATAAATGACAGGATGGTGGCGTACTCTGTGTATAACTTAAATATGCAGACTTTACACACATGTTCTCTGTCCCTGCCACGGCTGTGACTATGGAAAAAGTAAGACCTTGCTGCTACACTTGCTGGTGATCCTTAGGCTTAGGCACCCAACTCCTCTGCTCTGAATGTAGTTGTAAATATATCTGACTGTGCTTGATGTGTATAACTAAATGACTGTCAAGGTACATGAGAGTGCTCAATTTCCTGAAGTGGAAGAAGGCAATTGAGGTCAGAGCTGATAAAATACCCATCAATAATCAACAGAAACATCAGATAAGCTTGATCTAATTACCAGTAAGTACACTCCTTCTGTGTTTCCCACCATTTTAGTTTCTATTACTTTGTTTAAGGTACTGCCTTGGGCAAATGCAGTTTAATTTGCCTGTTTGTTTTGATGGCTTATGTCCCTTTGAGAAGAAAAGTAAACACACACCAATCAGACATAGTATGATGGCCACTGACATGTAAACTGATTATCTCTTCACCTGTTAGTGGGTGGGATATATTTGGCAGCAACTGGACATTTTGTTCTTAAAGTTGACGTGTTAGAAGCAGGAAAACTAGGCAACTGCAAGGATTTGAGTGAGTGTAACAAAGGTCGAATTGTGATGGCAAGACATTTGGGTCGGAGCATCTCCGAAACTGCAGCTCTTGTGGGCTGTAACTGGTCTGCAGTGGTCAGTATTTATCTAAAATGGTCAAAATAAGGAACAGTGGTAAACCAGTAACAGGGTCATGGGCGGCGAAGGCTCACTGATGCACGTGAGGATCAAAAGTTGACCTGTGTGGTCCAATCCAACAGACAAGTTACTGTTGCTCAAATTGCTGAAGAAGTTCATTCTTGTTCTGAAAGAAAGGCGTCAGAAAACACAGTGCATCGCAGAAGTTACAGTGGTAAAAACAGGTGGCTATAATGTTATGCCTGATTGGTGTAAATACTAATAAGACGCATTAAAAGAGGCTATTTAGCATGAACATGACTATAGTGTGTGTTGAGATTTTGGCTTGATTTTGGTATGTCTTTAGCAAAAAAGTTTGATAACCCCTGATATAAGGACAAATAATCAGTACTTATTTTAATAGCTAATTAATGGCAAACATGCACGTCTTTTCTGACTGTAGCTTCTTAAAACTAAGGATTAACAGTATTAATTTGTTTCACTTTAAAGCAAACTGAGTATCTTTGAATTTTGAGCTGCTTAAGGAAAGCATGAGAAACAAAGGCATCAGGTTGGGGGTTTTGGAATTTCTGAGCATTTTATAGACTACATAAGGAATGAAAAATTAATCCACATACTAATCAGTAATGAAGATAATCCTCAGTTGCAGCCCTACATACTCATTCTACAGTAAATACAACACTACAGGGACTGGAAAGAAGCCGCATTTAAAAACACACAGTGGCTCCCAAGCTCTCCCACCTCTCCACACTAATGAATAGCATTGGGGACAGAGAGGCCTCCAGCACTTGAGTAAAAGTCGTATTAAGAGGAGGACAACAGAGTAAATGGCCTTAACCAGGATAAATGACCAGTAAAAACTCAAGTTAACACACACACTTGCCCTTTAACACACACCATGACAAACCTGGTGCTATAAGACAGTACAGAATGCAAGTGTGTTTGCTCTGCAGGCACAGTGTTGTGATATTGAGGTGTAACAGCTCCATATATCAGGATGCCGGAGACCTATATGGAGGATAAACGACCAGCGAGCAGCACCTGGACAGTGTGTGTAATACGCAGATAAATAACAGAGAACTGGGAGGCATGTGATGACACGCAGGCTCCCGCAGAGTTCACGTTAACCTCTGAAGACGATAAGCAGAACAGAAATCGGAAGATAGGAGATAGGACCAAAGTATGAGTTTTTTTGGAGCCCCTTTTCTCCGAATCCCTGGGGAAGCACAGTCATTTGGGAGGGTAATGACTTAGGAGAACTGAAATGTACTGGAACATGAATTAATCACACGGTGGGATCTGTGTTTATGCACTCTGTTAGGAGGACTGGGCAATACATCAAGTTTCAAATGAGAATTACAATACTGTTTTTTTTTAATCAATATAGATTATGTTGATTAAGAATAAAACAGATACCAGGCTTAAACATCAACAAAAAGATCAGCAACAGTAAAAACAACTAATAGAAATATGCTTATTGACATCAAGATAATCTGCCTGATTTATTTATTTGATAAGCAGGGAAAACTATTAAAACATGTCTCTACAAACACACTAAAGGGCATATTAAACTAAAGAAAGCATAATATGGGCTCTTTAAATTAAACCTTGTGTGCCATTGGTTCAACATTTTTCTGCTGCTTCTTACTGTAAAAATGATCCTGTACTACAACACTCCAGCTTTGGGCTGCACCAGCTGCGCCAACGTTCAAATGTAGCCTTGTTTAAACCCAACATCTGAAGATGTTTACACTAAACTAATGTTTGAGGTGTTGCACCACCTGAGATAGTTTTAACATAGGCCAAAGCTATATCTTAAATCTCACACCTACCTCCTGGCAGGTGTAAAGTCTTCAGTAAAAAAGGGTTGCCTTAGTGAACTGTTTATAAAGCTGGGATAACCCGACAGATGAGGAGGAGCAGGGGGTCTGGGCTGCTTGGCAGGAATGCACCATTAAGAGGCTGTCTGTCAGCAATGTGTTCTCCATGACAACTAACATCCCTCAGATATATATGAAGATTTTCTTGCTTGTGCTTTTTCTGTTTCCATTAGCAGGGATCATTTAAGCCATTCAGCAAAAACACACTATTAAATTACTTCACATTGTTAGTGATTATGTAGAATGTTTTCATTGTTTTAGCTCACTTTGTCTGTGAATTAAGGCTGTAAGTTTGGGTCATCTCCTTATCATGACAGTTTGATATAATTTACACACATTTTTCATTGCTATATATTGATTAATGGCAGTTTATTTCCACCCATTAGTCTGTACCAAGATACGGTGTGTTCCATTTGCCTTGGACTTCTGAAGCGCCAATGTTTTTTTTTCCTGAAAAAAACTTCTAATTGTTTGGACAAATGAAGTCAAACATCACATCTGCAACACTATTTTGCTTAGTTAGAATGTCTCGCTTTAATACAAATGATAAACCTTACATCTCTGTAAAAGAACTACACAAAGACACAACTTAAGTAACAATTTAACTACTTTCAACGTAGTGTTTAGTGTGGACATTACGTGGTAACTTAAGGTAGAACTTAGGCATAGCTTGTGGAGCGGGCTACTGGATGATAGCTGTGTAATACCACCATGACATCAAAATTACCCTTCACACACGCAGCTCAGCTGCTCTGGTTATGGGATACTGAATAAAACATTTAGAAACACATGTATAATGAGCAGAAACACAAACATTAAAAGTGCAGAATGAAGAAAGGTGGGATGACCGCACCCAGCTCCTCTTTCCCACAATTAATGCAACATGTTGTGGCAAACTGTTCTTCATATGCATTGTTTGTGTAACTGGTCTATAATGAAGCTTTAGTTAAAACACCTTTCTTAGTTTTTTTTTCCATTTTTTTCCTTGAAAGGTTATGTCCTTCCCAAAGCCTGATCTATTGGGTGTTGCCCATGAACGTGAAATATACAGGCGTATCAGGTTAAGGTGAGACAAGTATTTATTTCTTTACAGAAAAAAAGACATACTGTCACATACTGTGCACTGCCATTTAGCAAAAACAAAAAGTGGTCTATATTTCCCAGCCTCAGCACTTTAGCACCAAGATCTATCTATTTTCTGCTATTTGCTATACAACAAATGAGTTCTGCTTATTACATGCGGTGAACAGTAACTCTATTCTGATGTTTCTGTCCGCTGCTTCTGTCAAAGGCAGGCCAGTCAGATTGAAGGTGTAAAGCCAGGATGAGCAGTTATTACTGTCAAGGTAGCAAAAATCACATCATACTTGAGCTAGTGAGAGCCATAATCAACTTGGGTTGATAAACATTTCACGTACAGCTTCTCTGATGCCAAAAGCCATATTTGAATAACATTTAATTTCCCTCTCACTGATAAGACCTTTTGTCCGTTCAAGACTTTTTATTCTATCTCTGCCCTGAGCTGACAGCTAAATGGACAGGGGATGATGGTGCAGCTTGGTTGTGCTTTGCATGGCAATGCTGAGCTATTTTCCTATTCTAACTCACTCCCATTTTACACTGTAGTGCACTTCAACTGTGAGTCAGAGCTGTTACCCATGATGCCTTGGCTGCAGGGCCAGGTGACAGGTGATGAGGAGAAATCAGTGACAGAGGAGGGGTTAAAGAGGAGCTAAAGACATAGAGGGGGCTCTCTGCAGGTGCAACACAGTGGTCACAGATCACTGAAGAGCCTCAGCATGACACACACATCTTCACACACATACACAACCCGAACACTGATGGAGGACACTATCCGAGGGCTCAAAGACTTTCAGCTTGGAGCAGTTTGATGTCTTGCATGCAAATTTCTGTTTCTTGGAGCATAATTAATGGGTTAAATCAATAATGCATTTCCCCCTTTAAATGATGCCTCTGGGTTCAATAACAAATGATTGGAGATGTGTTGGAAACGAGAAAATAGAGGAAGTTGAATGATTAGAGAGGATTTTTCACCCCAGGACTCGTTTGGACAGCACTGGATGTAGTCATACAGACACACACACCAAACAGATGCACACACTTTTCCAAAATAGACTCACAATACTCAAACAGTGAGCCGGCAGCAGATGATGAGAAGATATCGGCGTCAGAGAAGACGACAGGGCTGAAGAAGTGATTACAGGAAAAAGAGATGTGGAGATATAAGTTGAGTGACACTTGAATGAGGAGGCCGTCTGTGGATATAAAAGAGGAGCTGACACATGCACATGAGCAAACAAAGACACACACACACAGAGGATTTTTGAAGAGAGCCTCTGACAGTTGTCCCCTGATTTTGGCTGTTATTTGATGTCAAACAGAGAAAACAGAGACCCTGCAGGGGGGGACCGGCCAAAGCAGATAACATCACTGTGGAGCGCTGATGGAGGCGCACAGTCCAGTCTACTCCATTATATCTATAAACCGTATGTGCCACCATACAACAGGGACACATTTGTAAGGAGCTACTTGATGACTCAATTTTATCTTTCATCAACACTAATTGAAATCCTGATGAGATTTCCAGATGTCTTTTCTCAAATTGTATGGAAAATTAAGCTGCTATAATACACCATAATGTGATATGTTTTCTATTTTTTATTATAGCATTAGAACACAGTGACACACTTTTGTCATCTGATTTCCTGATATAATAGATGTGAACATATAAAGTAAGACTACCACCTGGCCTTTATATGCTTCTGCTAAACATATAATCCCTGGACAGTGAAGGTAGAGTAGTAGGTGAAGTAGAGGGGCTGGGGTGGGTTTTGTAGAAGTAGGTTGAGTGACTTTTAAACTGAACAAAATTAAACAACAATTTGTACCAAATTTAACAAAAGTCCCTAATTCAAAATGTGTTCACTTGAGTGGATATTTTTACAACTTTTTGAGACTATGTTGAAAATAATGGATGTTATAAGGAATTATAAGGCCCAATGACTTTAAACTTTTACCAATAACATTAAAAATTCCAGGCAGTTTCTTCTTATGACAGAGGGATTGTTTTTTTAGCAAAAAGTTGAGAAAGACTCAAAGAGCATCCATTAATCTTCTCATTAGCTCACCAGTCAAGGGAGGAACACATTTTTGATAGTTTTGATATAATTCCTAAAAGCATTCATTAGAGATAGCACTAACAATAAAATGATGAGCATGGGGCCTGCTGACTTTGACCTATAACCTATAACCCTGAAAATCTATTCACTTCCGCCTTTAATTGGTGTGGACATGAGTGTAAAGTGTTAAAAACAGCACTCAAAGCATTCATGGGATAAACATTAACAGTGATGGGGTGAACATGAAGACTGCTGATCTTAAGCTTTAAACCATGACCTTTAAAGCATATTCATCTCATCAAAAGGTCAGGGTGGACATTTGTGCAGTTTCAAAGAAAATCCTTTAAAGCATCAGAGAAATACCACATCAACAAAACATGGTTTAAGTTAAGGCCCAATTAACTGTTTTTTTTTTTTTTTAAAACATGATCATTTCATCATTTCGTGGCAAAGGTTTTCAAGATTTCTATCCATGATATATTGGGTGAACTATCAAAGGGTAAACATGAGGCCTAATGAACCAGACTTCATTATTTCTGAAAACCTGATCAGTTCATCCTCAAGTCAGACTTGTCTAAAGTGTGTTTGTTAAAAGCACTAACACAATTTCATGTCTACAATCAAGTAATCAATATGGAAGCCCATGACATTGACTGTGGGTCTATTTCTACAAAGTGTAATCAGTTTATCCTAAAGTCAGAGTGGATATCATGGCAGAGTTTGAAGACAATCCTTAAAAGCATATATGAGATATTGATTGATAATTAAGGGACAAGAATGAGGCCTAATAACCATGACATTGAACCTGTAGCCTTTACGACATATTCAGTTGTTTGTTTAATCAGAGTAGACATTTGTGCAATGAAAAAGATAAAACCCTCATAGCAGTCTTGAGATGCCATGTTCACAGCAATTGCGCTGACAAAAACATGACCCAAAATCATCCCGCCTCAGGCTCCGACTCTGCCAGTGCCGGAGGAATAAAACTCAGATACAAAACACTAAATGTTTGGCTTCTTGTGTTGTCACAACATCAGAATCTTATACTATTAAATATCACTGGTTTGATGCCTGTTTGATTCCACATCTGAAAAAAAATAATTAGTTGCATCCATTATCTGGTAATTGCTTGTTTTCAGGGAGAAACTTAGTCCTGCAGATTGTCTATATCTTAAAATACTACATGGAAATTATTTGGTACTAACAATTTGAAGGATTTATTTCTCTCTGAAGCAGCTGTCTGATATAGCAATAATGTGTTTTTTATCAAGTTTTTGTCATTTTTGAAAAGATCATTTCAATTCAGTGGATTTTTTTGTAACAAAAATGATCATGATGTTGAATTTTTTGACACCTTGATCTCATTTTTTTTATGAGGGCATGACAAAAGAGGGCTCTGTAACAAGGAATAATACATAAAATGGAAAGCAGTACTGATATACAATATTAATAATGCTTTCTTTATAAATGGTATTAATATATAATGCATGAACTATATTGCATAGTGCATATATAATGGGATAGGAACATAAATACACACAAGAATTTAAAACTAATGGACATATGGAGATCAGTGGTAGAGGAGTTTGGTTCTGAATAAGACATTTTGTGGTTGGATCTCAGCTTTAATATGGCTTAAACCCATGTCCAAATGTCCTTGGGGAAGACAATGACCCCATATTGCTCCTGGGTGGTGTAGCCAGTGGTGTATGGATGCAGCTGAATGGAATAATGCATAAGGGCATTTGACAGAGCAGAATGAATGTGTGTGAGAGTGAATGGGTGAATGTAACATGTAGTGTGGAAGAGATCCTAATCCTACATCAGTCATTCCTGGCCACTTGTGTCTTTTTAGGGATTTTTTTTTTCAAATTTTAAATTTTAAAATGATATTTTAACAATCAGTAATATGAATTGGTAGACCTAAATAATAATCAATGTTATTAAATTTGCAGGCAACTTGCATTTAAGAATGGCTAGCAAACGAATGACTAACGCACAACTGTGAATCAGTTCTCATCGTTCACTTAAAAAAGCCATTCAAAAGACTTGACTCATTCACTAACTCCACTCAACCACCACGGAAGTATGTCAACAAAGCAAATCTTCTGTTTAGGAGTAGAAGAGGATAATACGGTGATAGTAGAAGCTAAGGTAACATAACGTGGTCAATAACGGGTCACGGTTGAGAGTTGCTGAAGAGTTTATCTGATGACTGTAGGCAGAGGCAGGCTATAACATCCCATTGACTTCCAGCCATTTGAGCTAAGCTAGCAGTGGGTCACCTTGTCTGTCTCTTCCTTGTTACTGCATGCAGAGTCGAAAGAATGGTGTCTATCTGCTTGTCGTGGACTTGGGAGTGAGGAAAGACACGTAAACTAAAAAAATGTTGGGACTATTGCTTTAAAGTAAACTACTAAAAGAAGCAGCACAGTGGTGCAGCAGGTAGTGTTTGTGCCTCACAGCATGAGGGTGTCAGGATTGACTCCCCGGCTGGTCAGGGCCTTTAATCATGGACCTTGCATGTTATCCTCATGCATACTTGGGTTCTCTCTGGGTACTCTAGTTTCCTCCCACTGACCAAAAACATGCCCATTAGGTCCACTGGTGACTATAAATTATCCATAGTTGTGACTGTGTGTGAATGTTGTCTGGCAGCCAGTCCATGATGTACCCAGCCTCTCTCCCAACGTCATGTGGGATAGGCTACTTCCACCTGTGATTTCGAAAGGAACAAGTAGTATAGCTGTTGATGGATGTAATATACCAAGAGTCATATTCTGCAGGCAGAAAAAAGCCCACCAGCATCCTGATGTAAACTTTCTTCGAGCGGTAAGGAGACATGAAAAAGTGAAATACTAGTGCAATCCTTCTGCTATGAATTAACAACAGAATACATAAATAAGTAATTTAAAAAAATATATAAGTTAGGGTAATCTAAGCACAAAAGTATATCCTGCTGCTTTTTTAAAGTTGGTTAATGCAATGCATACCAGCAGAGATGACTGCATTGATCACTGACTGACTTTAAGTCATTGACTTGAATCATTCCAAATAAATCATAATATTAATTTCAGTCATTTTTGATAACGCACTCAGCATAACAGACTATGCTGACTTGTTCAAGTGATGAAAGTTTGGGTCATGGTGCCCCCACAATGAGTCAGCATCAGTTCTGATGCAACTGCAAGACATCTTAGGAGGAAAAAGAAAAGAACGGCACAAACATTTGTTGTTGAATGGCACTCAGAAAACATTTGCAAGAACTCCCACACAAAGGAAAACATACATTTGCATGCAGAGTCCGTACTGTCAGGCAGGCGAACATCTGCACAGCCGTTACATGCACAGATGAACATGAACAGAATCATCTGCAATTTACTACAGCCTCGGCAGTCCCCAGAAGACTCTCTTGAGTCCTTCAGACCAAATATTTGTAGACTTATTCCGTCTTTATCTCCATATTCATCTACCATTCTGTATATTTCTGTCTGAGGTTATGCAGACGTGCGTGTGCTGCTGCGTGCATGTACTTTGTAAGAGCTGCCTGTTGAGACGGTGAATTAAACAGCAACTGCATTTGATCTGCAAAGCACTCCAGGGCAAATACACGAAATGAGACACACACTTGCGCGTGCGCACACACACAGAAGCTTGCATACAGCATCAAAATCATTTCCGTCACAGAATCTATTCTTAGGAGCAGCAACAAACCATTCTTTCCCTGATACAAATCTCTTTTATTCATACCAACAAAGTGACACACACGTCCCAGCACGTACACACACACACACTAATATTCACATGCACTCTTAGCTTAAAGCGACCCTCCCTGGTGGTCATAATGCATTCATGCAATGTTCTTTGTTTTATATTTCCCACAACAGGATTTGTTCCAGGTAAGTCCATGCATGAAAACCTTTGAGGGCTTATTTATCTGACAAACAAGCATTCACACAAGCTGCAGCCTTCACATCTGGTGATGGAGGCGTTAGTGCAGGTGTGTTGAGGTCAGGAGCCTTTTGAGGACGTCAAAGACACACAAACACAGACACAAGAGACAATCCAATTGGAGAGGAGCTAAATCAACCCAGCTGCAACAACTTGGGCCTAATGGTCCTACCATCTACACACAGCTGCTTCCACCTAACCTTTAAATCAAACTCATATTTATGTCTGATCTACTTTGGCCCTGTTGCTCTCCAAGTCGTGTCCTCATCCACTTTTTCTCGTGTCCTCTGTGATTCAATATTGAATTAGTCACTGTACAATTTATATTTTAGGTGCTTTTTTCTGTCTGTCAATACTCATGGCCTCAGCTCAGATCCCACTCATTGAGTCTCCTCTCTAAGGCTTGACTTTATTGACCAAAAATCATATCTCAATCATTTCTGGCTAAACAACAATACAAGATATACATCTAATTATAAAGACAAATCAGTCTGAACTGTTCAACCAATCTTTTTATTGAAGATCCTGGTTCACCAGTTTGTAGAGCCTTAATGGATAAAAATCTAAAATTAATCAGTGTATGAAACTAGTTTACTGAGGCTCTTGTTCTTGATGGTATTAGGGAAAAATTGAGAACTGGTTCCAGTTGAGAACCTGTACCAACTTGTGAGAGGAACCAGGTTCAGTTCCCTTTGTGCTTGTGCCCTTAAGGTTCAAATAAGTAAAACCTGCGATAAACATTTAAAAATACAGGGAAAATGTATTTTCCATTTGCTGGTCATCTTTAGGGATGAGTATTGATTAGATTTAATTTATGTCAATACCATTATTAATTCTGTGTGGAAAGAAGAAGGCTTGCACAGGCTTTCAGTGGCTTCATTTTCTTTCCTAGTTGAATAAAGGCTAAATAAGTAAAATAATACAATGCTGAGGTCAGACATGATTTACGCAAGGTTATATACTCACCTGACAGTCGTGTGGTTTTGGGGGCCATCAAAAATCTTTTGTTTATTTTGTGCAGTCTGTCATACTTGATCGACAACTAAAGATACGATTGCTGTCCTGCATCATAAAATTTGTTCATTACTTCAGAGATGTTGACCAGTGAGTGCTCAGCGTGTACTACAATCAAATCATTAACAAGCCGATGATGTTGCCCCAAGTTGGAACTATGAGACAAAGCAAAAGATTTCAAAGTTCTGGAGACATCATCCCTGCTTTTGCATGTCATCATGTTGTTATGTTCTGCCTATTTCAGTTGTGTACTTTGTCATGTTTGACCATCCAGGTAAAATGCTCAGAGTAAGAGAGATTATATCTTCATTTAAATCTAGAACTGTTTTCACAATCCAGACAAAAGGCTTAAATAAAAACCAAAAGACATGGGCTATGCAACATTTTGTCTTTAAAGCCTAAATGTTATTGAAAGGAGCGAAAATTAAAAAAAAAAAAAATTCAGGAGGGAGTAATATCTTGTATCTACTGCTGACCATCAGAAATATATTTTAATGACTAATTACAGCTTTTAAAAATCCAAAACTATTCAAAAGTACACCAAAATATAAATGTTCTTACTTCATATTTTTTGGAAACAATAAAAATCTTAACAGGAGTTAAATCTAAACTCTGATTTGTCAAAACATTTTTACAAGAGGGAAGAGAGAGACAATGTGAGTTATAAAAAAGTTTCCTCTTCTTTATCTGCTGTTAAAGTAAAATCAAAAACAGGCAACAGGCAACAATAAAGCAAGGACAGCTGTCAAAGTCCATTTCTTTCCCACCTTGTCCAGTAAATGTAGATAATTAGTCCTGATATCAGATTTGCCTTGCTTTGTTTTTGAGCTGTAAATTCCAGCACTCATTTTCCTTTCCACGTCATCGGTTGATTCCATGTTGCTAGCACTAGTTTATTTCAGAGATCTTTCTGACTGCCACTCCTGCCCACAGCATTACTAAGACTGACAGCTCCTGCAAGATCTCCACTGGGACCTGCTCTCGGTGCAGCCCTTTAGTCTTGACTATCTGCTGAAGTACGAACTGAGTATCAGAATGGGGAAGACAGGTGATTCAAGTGACATTGAAAGTGGCATGGTTATTGTTGCCAGATGGGCTGGTCTGAGTATTTCAGAAACTGATGATCAATTGGGATTTACATGCATAACTGAATGGTCAGAGTAAGAGAAATTATCCAGTGAGCAGCAGATGTATGGGAGCGTTTGCCCCATTTATGCTAGAGGTTGGAGGAGAATGGCCAGAGTGGTTTGACAGGACAGAATAGCTGCTTAATAACTTACTAGCTACTCTTTACAACCAAGGAATGCAGAGGTCCAATGCTGAATGGACAACACCTTGAATCTTTAAGCAGATGGGCTGCAGCAGCAGAGGACCACACTGGGTGCCACGTCTGCCAGCTAAGAACAGAAAACTGAGATGCTAGTTTTCACCGGCTTGGCAAAATTGGACAACAGAAGATTGGACAGAGGGTCTTCTGGTAGGGTCAGAATTTGGCAAAATTTGGCCAGTGAGCGTATCTAAAAAGTTAACACAATTCCCAGCCCTGCCTCCCACAACACCACACACTTTTCTTCCTCTTTTTCTATCTGCCCTTGTCTGCCCTCTACGCAGTCGGCCAAGAATGAGCTGCAACCACATGGTTACCTTTCGACCTGTCAGCAATAGCAGGAGGAGAAACTGCCCAGGGGCCTCCAAAGGGAAACAGGAGCATCCACTTCTGTCTGTCTGTCTGTTCGGGTAAGTTTCTAAACATGTGTGTGGTTGTGCACAAAGGGCACACATCCTGACAAAACCCAGTGACCAGAAGATCAGATGTTATCATTTACCGCCCGAAGAAGGGAAATGATACAATTTCCAATTTCCTGGCATTATTTACAAATGTAACGTCCTCTGCACTCTGCTTTCACATTGTCTGACATGATAACAATACCTGATTCCAAGAAATATTCTTTTTCTGGTCTGGGACTTTAAAAGTATGTTCTCTTTTTAGGAAATATGATCATTATTTCAACTAGAGGGCTTCCTCCCTTGGGGCTTTTTTAAATTAGTGTCAATCAACCTCCCTAACAGCTCTCCGACACAAAATTGTAAGTACATATTATAGTGTGTAAAAGCCATAATTTTCATCAGTGTCATTAACATTTTAAGTAATAGGTAAAACCTGTTTCTAGAGTAAACAGCGTATGAATAATTATCGCCCAAAGCTAATGCTCTCACAGCAGCCATTATTATTTAAAAAAAAAAAAAACCTAAGAGCAGAATGTGTAGGGGGAAAAATCCCATATCCCTTTCTCAAGAACCAATGGCACTGCATCTTGTGCCACTGAAAATCCCTTTAGTCTCATTTTACCTTCACAAACATCCATAGCCAGAGTTAAAATTGGTCTGTTGAATATTGATTCTCAAACAGTCAACAAACCTCAATTTGTCACAAACAGACTCAGACAGTGTAAAATTAAGAACTCCGCTCTGCATATTTTTCAAAAATATTGATTCAAAATATAATTTCAATAAAATATCAGAGTGTGAAAGAGAGCTGCATTAACAGAGAAGTCAGTAACTGGTTATGCGAAATACATCACAGTCAGAGAGTGTCATGGGAATGTTGTGGAGCCTACTTTAAAGTTCTCTTTCTGACTAGAACTTCAGTTGTCTGACAGATATCTGTAAATGTATGATGTGATATTTATGTTTTGCACACACTTTGCTCTGACAGAGTGAGTTTTCTTCAAGTGCTTCCTATTTTGTAATGAGGGAAAGACATACAAAAACTAGACAGCACTTGGAGTGCACAAACCTACACCAAGGAAGCTCTCATATTGCTGTTACACCAATATGCAATAGTTCCCTGATGAAATAACCCTCATAAAATGGTTCTTTGACCCTGAAAACCTACCCCTCGCACTTGGAATCACGTTGATATCATTATTAGTTTGACAGTAATTGAGCGAAAATGATTGTTCACCAGAGGCAGAAATCTAGTACACCACCAAAATATAATCATTTTTGGGTTGTGACATTACTGACATCTCCTGAAATTTCAACAAAATCTGTCCTGTAGTTTTTGCATAATATTGCTAACAAACAAAGAAAAATGCAGGCAAAAACATAACCTCCTTGGTGGAGGAAAACAGTTTTTAACCCCATTTTAGAGGTTATTTTGGCCCTGTTACCTTGTATTGAACCCATGAGAGTGTGTGTGCAACAGAAAGAGTGAGAGAGCAGAACATATTGGCTGTGGCGAATCAGAGATGGAGACAAGTTGTCACAAAAAGAGTTGGTTCCCAGAAGAGGAATGATTCGGACCCTACCGAGACACCCAACTGGTAGAGACAGAGTTCTCAAAATAGCACACACACACACAATCCACCAAGATTTTAATTATACAACCAATACCAAGAAAATCCTATATTTACTGGAACAAATAGAAAACTAAGATCATTGCAGCCAAACACATGAACATATGTAAAGACTTATGGAAAACCAGTCGAACTTGAACACAGACAACTACAGACACACACATTATACACAAAAATATGCACATGCAAACAAAGACACACAGAAAAAAAACATAACACATGAACACACATACAAATACAAACTGAGAAACAAAACTGTATTCCAGACTCACTTACACACACATATTTAGCCTTCAATGCAGTCTACATACTCATATATTCTGGGGTTTCTTTTCTCTTGTTTATGATATTAAATTAATTAGACCACTTGTCATAAAACCAAGAGAACGTGAATATTTTACAAATCTTTCAAAAACTAAAAAAGTTGTTTAAAACCAAAATGTTATTGTAACCTGACATACATTCCCCACCCACTGGACCCACTCCCCCCTTAAGATGTCTCTTTTTACCATAGAAACTAACATATTTACAGTCCAGTTTCAAAATGGATATTTACCTTTACGTTTTGTTTTCTAGAAGGATTTAAACAAGGACATAGCTGAATTTACATTCCCAATCAAAATCTTAAGACCAGTTGAAAAATTGCAAGAATTTGCATTTTGCACTGTTGAATCTTTAGATCTCACAACACATCATCGCTGCTGAGGTTGGATGCGGGAAGACAGTCATTATGAATTTCTTAAAAGATCCTGTCAAGCGGTAGACCAAAAAATTTCACCAGCGCCAAACTGAGTCCGAGTCCTTTTTGATACTTTTATTTCTGTTTTGAGGGGGTTTTGAGCTGTGGTCTTAAAGGATAAGTTCGGTTTTTTGACACCTGGACCTTATTTTTAGGATGAAATACGCTCATAGACTCACCCAGACAATTTTGGCGGAGCTCCGAGCCGTTTACGAGCAATTTAGATCTATCCGACGGCGTTTTTCTCTCATGCCGTAGTAGCAGACGGGGCCAGAAATCGTATTATGGGGGGCATCAATACGTGTTTACTCTGGTCTCAAGTCCCACTCTGAGCAGCAAAGGCACTCCTCCTCTGTTGTGTTTGCCGTGCAATGTCCACAACAACACCACCAGTTAGCCCCCATTCGTGGACGTGCAGTGGTTGCTTGTTCTCTGGCCAGCAGTTCGGCTCTTTCCCTCTGCATCCTCCTTTCAAATAGCTCCTCGTCGGTATATTCTGGCTCAAAACGATACGGGCATCCATTATACTCAAAGTCGTCGTCAGACACTTCTACATCGGATAAATAATCCGCCATGTTGCACAAAAATAGCTGTGTAGCCGTGTAGCCTAGCAACAACAGCGGCTCTACTCATGTTCTTGTCTATGACGTCACCAAAAGTTACCCATCCTTGTAAAGCCCCGGATGACCATAACAACAAAGTTGAGCTGACAAGGTGATAACACTGGCCATTCATTTATAAAATGTAGCTGAAATGAGCGAGTTTTGCAGCAGATAATGTCTAATTTAGGGGCTTCAATTTCTGGCCCCGTCTGCTACTACGGCATGAGGAAAAATGCCGTCGGATGGATCTAAATTGCTCGAAAACAGCTCGGAGCTCCGCCAAAATTGTCTGGGTGAGTCTACGAGCGTATTTAATCCTAAAAATAAGGTCCAGGTGTCAAAAAACTGAACTTATCCTTTCAGGCAAGGCAAGGCAAGGCAAGGGAAGTTTATTTGTAGAGCACAATTCGTACACAAGGTAATTCAAAGTGCTTTACAGAACAAGAAAAATGCATTAAAATCACAATACAAAATAAAAACAAAAATAATCATTATAAAATGAACTTTAAAAGAGAAGAGTGCAGATAAGATCTTTTCAGTCATATGCACAGCTAAAAAGAGCTGTTTTGAGCCTAGATTTGAACATTGTCAGTGTAGAGGCCTGTCTCACATTTTCAGAAAGACTGTTCCAGATTTTAGCTGCATAAAACTGGAAACCTGATTCCCCATGTTTAGTCCTGACTCTGGGCACCAGCAGGAGGCCGGTCCCTGAGGTCCTCAGAGTCTGAGATGGTTCATATGGCACTAACATGTCAGAGATGTACTTTGGTGCTAGGCCGTGGAGAGACTTGTACACAAGCAGAGCTGCTTTAAAGTCTATTCTCTGAGCCACAGGAAACCAGTGTAGGGACCTGAGCACAGGACTAATGTGCTCGTACTTCCTGGTTCTGGTCAGGACCCGAGCAGCAGCATTCTGGATGTACTGCAGCTGTCTTACCGCTCGTTTGGAGAGGCCAGTGAGCAGGCCGTTACAGTAGTCTAACCTACTGGAGACAAATGCATGGATAAGTCTCTCCAGGTCAGGTTTAGACACTATACCTTTGATTCTGGCAATGTTTTTTAGATGGTAAAAGGCTGCTGATGTTATCGATTTGATGTGGCTGTTGAAGTTCAAGTCTGAGTCCATTATTACCCCGAGATTTCTAACCTGATTTGTAGGTTTTAGAGAGAGAGACTCGAGGTGACTGCTGACACTTTCTCTTTGTTTCTGTGGACCAAATACGATGACTTCAGTCTTGTCCGAATTTAGCTGTAGAAAGTTGTTTTAAACTTCCGATCAGCTCATAAATAGCCTATTTCAGTTTAAATGCTGTTTTCAATCAATTTCTTACTCAAAATGTTTTATCTCTTGCTCCCATTTCTTCTTTTTGCATTTTGAAGCTCTACTTAGAAACTTACAGAAATTCTTGCAATTTTTCAGCTGGTCTTAAGATTTTGATTGGGAGTGTACTTAGCCTTCATACTGTGACTGTTTGTCAGAAGGCTGGAGGCCATCTCAGCTCCACAATGATACAGCATTTTCAGTACCACCAAATTCAAGCTCCCCTATTTTTACCAAATGACTGAAGTCACCCATAATTTGTATTAAGAGTATTTAGAGTATCTATAACTTATCAATTTGTTAGCAAAGTCTTTAAAAGAATGTTGGCGTGTTGCAAAATCATCTGGTTAAATGCAAGCGCTGATTGACAAGCCTGCTCTTACAGGACCTAAAGCAAGAGTGCAAAGTTACAAGCTTTGAAAAAGGCGTCTCCATCCAGAGAGACCACCAGATGCTTGTTATCTCCCCTTGTGATGTACAGTTGAGCATGTGCTGCGGTTATCCTCGTGTTTTTCTTGTCTTTAGGGATTTTCTCCCCCAGCTTCGTCTGCAGCAAACGAAAAACATGTTTGGACTGAGGTCAGCTGACTAAGGACTGCACTCTTTACTAAAAGCTACAACACAATCAATGTGCTGCAGTATGATACAAAATAATGAGTAACCAATCGCTGTTGGTTAAAATATAAACAGTTGATACAGATATTTGAATGACTGTAAGATGCACATTGCTGGAGGTTTGATACCTCACTGCAGGTAGGAAAGAGAAAAGTTGTCTACTTTAAAGCAAACAACAACAAGCAAACATACAACAAGGGCCTGCTTTCATAATTGGGGTCAGAGGTAGACATATGGTTTAATCCATGTGAAGGCTCAGGTCACTGCAGCCATCACTCATGCAGCCGTGCATGAGTCCTAAACATTTATCACTCACTCTGGGATTTATTAGTCAGGCCTGGAGTCAGAGGGTGAGAGGTTAAATGAGGAGCATTGTGTTTGTAGTTATCAGCAGAGGAGAGCCCAAAGTGGGTCTGTGTGCTAATCCCCATCACACACTCACAAACACACACCATCAGATGTTTAATCAAGAGTGTTTCTGCAGTGGCCAGAGTTGGGAGTTAGACCAGACACTGGTGCTGAACAGTTTTGAAATGATACAAGTGCCTAAATGGTTCCTGAACTAAAATTCCAAAGAAAACAAACATGAATAATGTTTTCTCTTGTTGCAAACTGTGTGATAATGGCACAATCTGTTTTTGTCGTAGGAGGGAAATTCTGGGAAAAAAAATACTGAAAAGAGACATAGAAGGTTCAATATCTTTGGCTCTGACTGCATGGTCACTGAAACCTATGTTGTGATTTGGTTTGGTAGGTATCATATATGGTGGTATGGGTATTATGTGGGTCCTGGACTACGGACCCTGCCTCTAGTTTTGCAAGTATGATTTAATTTTGCCTTCAACTCAACAGTTAGCATTCTGCCAGTTCCATTAACAAAAAAAACCCACATATATACAGTGCTTAAAATTAATTAGACGTGTCATAAAAACATGTCAACAAATAATTCAGAAATCTTTCAAAAACTTGTTTAAAACTGAAAATATAATTGTTGTTGTACATACTTTTTAAACATGAATACGGAGTTTCAAACTGAATTTAGTATTTTATACCCATATTTGAGCTGCTCAT